>PVHP010021712.1:0-29036 GCA_004024765.1 Zapus hudsonius | reverse complement strand
CTTATTGGGGTTATAAACTGGCTCCTCCTTGCCAGTGTTTGGCACATCTCCCTGCCTCTGTTTGCAGTGCTGTGGTGAAGGTGATGTCCACCCCTCTGCTCATGCAGTCATTTTCCCTGCCATCATGGAGCTTCCCCTGGAGTCCTTAAATCAAAATAAACATATTCCTCCCATCAACTGTCTTTGGTTGGGTTCAGGTGGTGTCTTTCCCTTCCCTGCCAAAAGTAAACACACCTTGGAGAGGAAGGGAGGAACAGAGAGCACTATTCCAGAGACCTCTCCAGGACTGAACAAGAAAAGTTGTTAGGCTAGTTTTCCTGTGTTCCTATCAGCTGGCAATCCGTTTCTCATTGTTGTGCCCTACTTCAAGAAGTAATTCCAAGGTTAATCTAAAAGATCTTTTAGTCATATCCTAACAACCACATGAACTTCAGATCTGGCTGAAAGACTGGGATTAGTATTAGCTTGTCTACCTTTTAAATTATTTATTATTTACTTGCAAGCAGAGAGATATAGAAGAGAGACAGTCAGAGAGAATGGATACACCAGGGTACACCTCTGCAATGGATGCATGTACCACTTTGTGAACCTGGCTTTATGTGAGTACTGGGGAATCGAACTTGAGTGGTTAGGTTTGGCAGGCAAGCGTCTTAACCGACGAGCCATTCCCTTGTGACCGTGCAATGTGAATTAATCAAACCATACTGCTTGATCAGTATTATTTCTATAAACTCTGACTTTGATGGATGGCAAACGTTATCAGCAAAGAACAGGACATGGCCAGTTACCAGCAGAGGAGCTCTGTGAAACCACACAACTCTGGTGTGGCAGGGTTTGTCAAATGCCACAAAAAAATATAGTGACCTCCTCAGAGGAACAGGCAGAAAACATGTCAGCACTGAGGGAAAAGTTTGTGTACACCTCACCATGGGAAACTGAAAAGCAATAGTAATAGTAATGACCCAGAAAGCACTAAGATTCATATCACAAAACTACTCATATGAGATCAAAGAAAAAGGAAGGTCTCTGTACACCTTGAGGTAAAGTGTTATCTTCCCAAGAGGAATGTGTGCACTCTCTCTAAAGACTAAAACCTACATGTGTTCTGTGTTTTATGTCCATCTTTGTTCTCTCCATGACACCTTGAAGCGAGATTTCCCCTCCTATCTCTCTGTGTCCATTATGGACCAACACAAAGCAAAAATAATTTCTTAGAGGGATCCCCTGTCACATAAAGACCATGTGTGCTCACATAGTGTCCTTATTTTTGGTACAGAAAATTAATTAAAAAATATTTTTATTTATTTGCAAGCAGAGACAAAGAGTGTGAGAGAGAAACAGAGAGAATGAACACACCAGGGCCTATAGCCACTACAAATGAACTCTAGATGTATGCACCACTTAGTGTACCCAGCTACTTGTGGGCACTGGGGAATTGAACACAAGTTGTCAGGCTTTGCAGGCAAATGCATTAACAACTGAGCCATTTTTCCAGCCCTAGAAACTAAATATGAATGTGGGGTGAAGAAAGGAGAAAGAAGGCATACTTGTAAGGTTGAAATGAGCCTTTAAGAGATGGAAAACATCACAGGTAGGCAACACTCAACAGTCTATCCAGGGAGCATTCTTTCCTCAATTACACAAGAGGTCAGCCAGCCTGAAAATATTGCCTGCTGAAGGTCACACAGTTGAATTTTGAACCTAGGTTTTTCTGTTTTCAGTGTTTGAACAGTTCATCTTTTTAAATGATTATATCAAGAAAGGTAATTTTCGAGTTAGTTTATTTTTGGGTATAAGAAGTCATTTTGTATTCTGTTGGGATTTGCTAAATGGGACACGGAGGACATAGGGTTAAAGGGATGTTGAGAATAGGCTGAAACCCTGGTAGACTTATCCAGCATGCGTTTAGCCACCTCCACCCTTAATCCTAAAACTCCTGGCTCCCTAAACAGGAACCCAGAGTTCTCAACCCAGCAGGACTGACAATAAGTGTCAGACCCAGGTGACAAATTTCTCTGTCACCATCACCATCAAACCCATGACTAAAATCACGTATTTCCCACCACTCAGGCCCCCCAATTTATGCAAATTAGGAATTCACAGTTTGTTTGCACTTACCTACCCACTTGTGGGATGCCCACTCACCACCCTGCCTGACCAATTCCCTTGCCCTCCCCTGCCCATCATCCTCCTGGCTTCTTTTCTCTATAAATGTAACCTCTCCCCATTCAATAAATGACACACAGATACATGATACACATCTGCTCATGTCTGTGTCCAAAAGTGTTCTCTTATATTTCACTGGCCACGCCCTGTGAGTGCCCCCAGCTCTGTGGAACTGGCCTGAGTGCAGCAGCGTGGAGGCCCGTAGCTGCTGTCTTTAACCGGCTTTTCTTCCACAGTGATTGACAGTGTCCCTGGAGGAGAAATGACAGTATTCATAATAGACAAAATGTTAATGGAAATAAAGATGTTAAAAATTTGTATCTCAAATAAAAGCACATAAATATTATATATGCATCTCATATACAGATCAAATAGATACTCATACCAATATAATTTATGAATGCATTTCCTCTCAGAAAAAAGTTATCAAATTCACCAAAATTACAAAAGAATAAACCATAGTCTGTAAGATGTAAACAAAAATGCATGTAAATTTTTACATTAGAGTACATGTATATGATTGAATATATTAAAGATGTATAATATTTCCGTAAGCAAAAGAAGTTTAGCTATCATCAGTTATGTCTCAAAGATTTAATAAATAAATATATATGTATATATATATATACATATATATACCTTATTGAGAAAGTTTCTTTCACCTAGTAAAAAATACATTTCTAATTCACAGCCATAGGTTAAATACCAGAATAATTCTCAATAAAATAATAAAGGCACCAATATTTTCCTAAATTATTCCGAGAGTATATGATGGTTGTTTTGTTGTCAACTTGACCTGTTAGCAGTCCACAGTAATCTTGAGCATTGTGTAGCAGGTTTCCTTGGAATTGAAGAGAAAAAGGAGGCTCAGGGGATTCAGGAAGTCATGTTAGCTAGAAATAAACATTGCCTTCCTAGGAGGGCAGTGCAGAAGAAAATTCCAGAGACTCAGGAAGTCAACAAATATGGGAAAGGGTTGCAAGACCCTGCCCTAAGGCTATGTAAAGGGAAAGAAAATCTCTCCTCCTGCCTGGTTGCTGGTGCTTGTCATGACTTGGGCATGTATCCATCCTGCTCATCTGTCATTGGAACAAAGCTTACTCAGCCTTCCAGCCTGGACTGAAGACCAGCAGCTCCCCAGAAAGCCATTAGGACCTTCCGTGATGGATTGGGACTGCTGAGTCATCCAGCCATGTGGACTGAGCCAATACTGGTTTCTGGACTCTGGGTTTGCAGACTGCTATTGTGGGACTGCCACGAGCTAATCCAATAAATCCCCTTTTCACGACAGTTCATTCTCAGTTTTGTTCCCCTAGAGAACCCTGGCTAATACAGAGCACATCCAACTCAATAATCACTAAGAAGGTATTACATGGATGGTATAATTACTCATTAATAAAAAGCTCTAATTTAGACAATTAGAGCATTGTACAGTTCTGAACCTTTCCATGCCCTGGGTGCAGTCATGTATTTTATGATTAACTACTATGATGCTATCCTAATAATAGTCAGATGGATGCTAAACATGTGCTTAAAATGATTACTATAGGGCTGGAGAGATGGCTTAGTGGTTAAGACACTCGCCTCCAGTGCCTAAGGCCCGGGTTCAATTCCCCAGTACCCACATTAGCCAGACACACAAGGGGGTGGCCCTGGCGCTCTCTCTCTCTCTCTCTCTCTCTCTCTCTCTCTCTCTCTCTCTCTCTCTCTCTCTCTCTCATATTCTCTGTCTCTCTCTGTATCTCTGTTAATAAATAAAATATTAAAAATGATTACTATGATGCGGAAGTCTGTAGCACTGCAAAATTAAATATCCAATTAAAGTGAAGATTGTTTAATTGAAATAGTGTACTAAACATTGTTTGATTTTTGAAAGATGTCAACTGATAGGGAAAATGGAACATTAATGTTATAGTGTCTAGCACATTGTCTCTAACAGATTTTTTAGGATTTTATCCATTGTCAAACAACAATTAATACAAAGGTAACCTTTTTCCTAAGATAGTACTAGTGTACTTTAACATTGTAGTTGGTCAGTTTTTAGATGTTATGTAATCAATAAAAATTTTCTTAAATGTTTTAGTAGTTAGCATGTTTTGTACTAAATCTAGTAAAAAATTAACCTTTTTTGAATTTTCACAATGTCTAGGACAAAACAGATTCTCAGTAAATGTTTGTTGAATGAATTAATAAAAGGATGAATTACACCCCCCCCCACACACAAAATAAACAAACAAAAAACCCACAGTTTTTTGTTTTACATCAGGTAAACCAAAGTAAACTGGGACTGTGGGTGGGGCTGACTATTTTATCTAAGACAGGATTTGGGAGGGAAGAAGGGAGGATGAAAGGGGGGAAAAAGGAATACAATTGAAACAGAGAAGAAAAAAATTATTTTACAATAAACAAGCCACAAGACAAAACCACCTTGAACAGGCACTGACCAGGACAGAGTTCACTTTATCTACCGAGGAGCTTCCTTTGCAGGGAAACTACAGGCTGGGGCCCAATCAACTCCTTAGTTTCTGCAGAGTTCCCAGCTCAGACCATGGAGTCTGCAGTCCAGTTTTCAATCAGGAAACTGGTAAACTAGACTGCCCATGCACACTCTCACTCACAGGAGTACAACCATTTCTCGGGGGCAGGCACACTGCCTCAAATCTGAAACATGCATCAAATCAACCATACAGTAATTTGGCTAGCCACGAACTCAAACATGACCAAATATAGATCTCTTATGAGAGGCAGAAATAGGACACCAGGTCCTTTGCTGCTGGTGTCCCAATGTACTGCTAGAGGAAAAGAGAAGGATCCTCCTTCCTCCTCCCAAGGCCTTTTCTTTCTACACTCACGGAGTGATGGCAGTGTCCACTCTACACTCACGGAGTGATGGCAGTGTCCACTCTACACTCACGGAGTGATGGCAGTGTCCACTCTACACTCGTGGAGTGATGGAAGTGTCCACTCTACACTCACGGAGTGATGGCAGTGTCCACTCTACACTCGTGGAGTGATGGCAGTGTCCACTCTACACTCACGGAGTGATGGCAATGTCCACTCTGCCCAGTTCTATTCTACTCATCTTGTCAAGCCCAGCTTAGTTGTACATGCAAGCAGGTATAGATTTTCAAGGGAAGAGTTGTAAGTATACTTGTTGGGAAGATGTCCAAAGGAAATAACAAGATTTTCAACATAACTGTCATACCCAAGTTTAAAATTTCATTATTTATGGGTGAACGAAAGTGTTTTTAGATTCCATGCACCACCACTTTTAGCATTTTCTGTTTTCACTACATTTGAACACAAAAACAAACATTGCAAACTGAAGAATTTCTTTTGTGAGCTCAATAATCTCATGTCTAATTCATGTTTGAAAGACAATAAAAATGCCACCCTTCCACATTGGAAATCTTTTTTCACAGAAATAGCCACACAGTGCTTTTGTGAATTTCTGATTTTATGCAACAGAAGCAAACATTTCAATCACTTTTTGGAAATATAGCACATTTCTGGGCTGTTTGGCTAAGAGCTCAGATATATCACATGAACCTAACATTTGCCTTGCTCTTGCAACTGCTTGAGAATGCTAACCTCCTCAAAAGAGTGTGACTAACACTGTTTATTGACTCACTTTATAGGAATGTTGGTTTCCACCAGCTTTTCTCATTTTGTCAAAAAGGTTTATTTTTATCACATTAGCAAATCTTTTTGGTGTTCTTTTTTTTTTTCTTTTTGGTGTCTTGAGACAGGATTACCCATTTATCCAAGACTTGTCTGGAATTCATAATTCCCCTGCATTAATTTCCTATGTGCTGAAATTATAGGCATGTGCCACCATGCATGGCTTAATTTTTCATTTTGAACTTAAAATATTAATAATAAATATTAATGGGGTGTATCATATAATGGTTGGTTATGCATATGCTGGTCAATGTTCAAATCAGATTAAATATACTAATTTCCTCAACCCAGATTCACTTATTTTTTAATGTGAATAGTCCATTCTCATCTATAGACAACCCTCCTATATAGTAGAATATCATAAATTCATTTTTTCATCAAACTGTAACTTAGTGTCCGTGATCAACTTTCCCTTATCTCTGCCTCCCTGTCACTTTGCAAAGCTTTTGGCACCCCATTCTACTTCGACTTGCTCATCCACTTTTTGATTCCCCACAATAATGACATCATGCAATATTTGCCTATCTTTTCCTGGATTATTTGACTGAATGGCATCTATTGCTGTCTATGTTGTTGCAGGTGACAAGATTTCATCCTTTTATAAAAGCTGAATAGTACTCCCTTGTGTCTGTACCACATACATGTTTTTAAATAAATGCATCAGTTGATGGATTTTGGAGGGACTGTTAATAGTGTGATAATTAACAAAGGAGTGTGGCTAAATCTCTTACAGACTGTGGTGGTTGGATTCCGATGTCCCCAATAAACTTATGTGTTCTGAATGCTTAATCATCAGTTAATGGCAATTTTGAAATTGGAACCTTGTTGGAGGTGTGCTCTTGGGCATGGGCTTATGAGTGTTGTAGCCAGCTTCCCCTTGCCAGTGTTTGGCACACTCTCCTGCTGGTGTTGTCCACCTGATGTTGGCCAGGACATGATGTCCAGCCTCTGCTCATGCTATCATTTTCTTTGCCATTATGGAGCTTCCCCTCAAGTAAATCAAAATAAACCCTTTCCTTCCACAAGCTTCTTTTTGTCGGTTACCATGTGCCAGCAAAGAGAAACTGACCACAACACAAACAAATGTCATTCCCTCTGCATCTATACCCAGCAGTGGGTGTGTTGGATCATGCGGTGGCTATTTTCTGATTTTGACAAAGCTATGTTCTGTTTTTTTTTATAGTGGCCATATTAATTTAATTTGTCCCAATAATGTTCCTTTTTCTCCACGCCACCCTCACCAGCACTGATTGTCTTGTCTTTTTGACAATTGCCATTCTTCCTGGCATGAGGTAATAGCTTGTTAGGGTTTGCTTCCCTTTGTGTTTTCCTGGTAGGTAGTGATGGTGAACATTTTTTTCCTGTACCTATTGGTCATTTGTATTTTGAAAAATGTCTATTGCATTACACGTTTACAAGTTGGAGAAATTAGGTGGGGGAGGCATTCCCATGGCCACAACTGCACAATGCTAGAGGACACTGGGAGCCCATAGCTCGCTTAGACTAGCATAGCATGGCTAACAGCCAAGACCTGCATTTCGATGGGCTTCCTACCTGCTGCAGAGACAAGACTGCTATAAACAGCTCAGAGGCTCCTGGCTGGGGACCACATAGGTCTACTTAGTATGGGTTAGGACTATAGATTCTATCCTCAGGACTTGGCCTGGAAACAAAGACCATTAGGTGTGTCCAGTGTTAGCTTTTACCAGTCCGGCAATCACTTCCAAGTCACAGTCTGCTTACTTTTGCCTCCAATGCCAAACCACTGGAGTCTTGCATCTTATTTACTGCTGGGGATAATGCAGACTACACCACAAGTCCATGCTGCCTCAGCAGAATCCTCTGACTGAGACCAAAGCAAGTCTAGGGGTTCCCTCTGGGAGTACGTTGCTAGTGGCTGGGGTCACTGGATTCTATCTGATGCCGTGTCTTACTGTGGTGCGCCTGACATTGCACTCTGAACAAAGTACCACGATTACTTTTCTATACTAACTCCCCTCTTGGCATTGTGTTGCCCCTCACTCTGTTGGGAGAAGAGTGACAGAGTCTGTCCCTTGACCACCTAAAGAATGCACAAGAGTACAGTCTGCAGTACTGTCCTGCAGTGTGGCTCATGGGTCTTGTCTTGCATTGACATTTGTTATTGTATGTCTGGTATAGACTTCATTCCCTCTCCCTCCCTATGCTTTTCTCACTTCAAGAAGGAAAAGAATTATTTACACTCATGGCTTAAAGAAGAATACATTCCATCATTGTTGGTATTGCTAAATGGGACACGGAGGACATAGGGTTAAAAAGGGTGTTGGAGAACAAGGTTTGAAACCCCAGCAAATCCAGTAGGCATTTTGTTATCTCCACCCTTAACTCTAAAACTCCTGACTCCCTAAGCAAGCCACAGGAACCCAGCATTCTCATCCCAGCATGACTGACAATAAATGTCAGACCCAGGTGACAAATTTCTCTGTAACCATCCCCATCAGACCTTGGCTAAAATCACATATTTCTGCTGCTCAGGCCCCCCAATTATACAAATTAGGTATTCACAGGTTGTCTGCACTCACCTATCCACTCACAGGATGCCCACTCACCACCCTGCCTAACCAATCCCCTTGCACTTCCCTGCCCTGTCCTCCTGGTTTCTTTTCTCTATAAATGTAACCCATTCAATAAATGACACATGGGTACATGATACACATCTGCTCACATCTGTGTCCAGAGTTCTCGTATTTGCCGGCCAAACCCTGTGTCCACCCCCAGCTCTGTGGAACCACCCTGAGGCAGCAGCACAGCGGCCCCAGCTACATCCTTCAACTGGCTTCTCCTCCATGGTGGCTGACGGTGCCTTGGGGGAGATACATCAATCATGTCAGGATGACATGATGACAGAAGTGTGGGCACAGAGCCATGCTGTGACAAGCATAGAAAGGCTTTGAACCCCACTCCTAGTGAACCACTTCCTCCAGCAAGGCGCCACCTCCTAAAGATTCCACAGATTTCCAAAGTAGTGCCACCAGCTGGGCACCACATATTCAAACACATGAACCAATGGGAGACATTTCACATTCAAAGGACATGCCCTAATTAGGCAGTTAGGCAGAGAGATTACACAACCAACTCTCTCCTTCTCACCTTTTTGTCCTCGTACTAAAGCAGTGTGCTCTTTCACTCAGGTTCCTTAACTCTCGTGAAGTTGGATTGGTGTGTGAATACCTGTTCAAGCCAGTGTCTCTGTGGTGAGATAATCACCGAAGCATCTAACTTGGCCATAACCTGTTCCTGCAATGCCTTTTGGTGCTTGGGTGTTGGAGAAATTTTAGAATACATTTCCTGCAATGTCAAGGGCTAAGGAGTTTCAGTGCTATCCTCATCCTTGCTGAAGGCATCCACTCTAGGTTCTGTCTTCGCTTGGAATCACAGTTGCAACTGAATCACTTAGTTTTGCCATACACCAGTTCCTCTCAAAAGAAAGTAGAAATACAGAATGATTTTCCTAGAACAACTTTTAGGACTATGCAGGGACTGTTTCATAGCAATAGTTGTTAGACTACTTTAACTAGTGAGTCAACTTAGAAATTCAGATCTTCCAGCTAAATTTAAAATAGGGACTTCTAAAAGAAAGTTATGCGAATAAATATTGATTAGTAGATGAATTAATTTGTACAGCTGTTAGATAGAATTGCTTCTCAATAAAGCTTGCCTTAGAAATATGTTTATAATTCTGTAAAATGTAAGTTAATAAAACAAGAGTGAATAGTACAGCAAGAAGAGTTGTCACTTCTCCCTCAAATAGAATCTATTCCAGAAGAGAATAACTCTTCAATAGCATTTTGCAAGTTTATGTTCTATAATACAAAAATATATAAAAATTAATTTGTATTATTCTCTAACTTGATTTTTATATCAAAAACTTTGGAAAACAAGTCAAACACTATTTGGTATTTATTCATTTTTTTTTGAGACCTTGTCTAACTCAGTAGCCCAGGCTTCACTTATTCATGACAATCCCCACCCAAAAGCTTGCAGTAGAAATGTGGGTCTCCACTTCTAAGTATAAGCATCATATAGGACTTGTTTTCATTAAAGTATACCTTACAACTTTTAATATGTTGGTAGTCATTTTTGAGCCTTACAAAGAATGAACATGTTTCTATTTTGATGAAGTCTAATTATATCACTTATTTTCTTTTATGGTTAATAGTTCTCTGGAGTCATGGTCAAGAAATCTTTGCTACCCAAAGAATGCTAAGATTTTCTCCTGTTTTTATTTTAGGAGTACAGGTAGAGATTTGTGGGTTGTATTGATATTTTCCAGTGAATGTGTTGTTTTGTTGATTTCTCTCTCCATTTGAGCTCTTCCTGTGATTGCACATATTTTCCTTGTTTTTCCTCAACTGAAGCTTATCTTTTTATGCATCTTAATCTTTTTATCTGTAGTTTATTTTCTGTGTCTATTCTTGCGTGATGTGCATGTGTTTGTGTGTGAGTGCAGGTGCACTCCATCCACGGCATGCGTGTGGAAGCCAGAGGGTGATATCTGATGTCAGTATTCAGCTTTACCTAGTTTGAGGCGGGATCTCTTTGTTCTTTGAAGTTCAATGATGCACACAGCAGGATAGTTGCTCCATGAGCTCCTCAGAGTCTTCTGTCTCCTCTATCTCCTTTCCTGCTGTAGAAGGGCTCACACTTGCTACTTCCTCTTGCTTTGACATGAATTCCAGGGATCCAACCTCTCATCAGAAGTTAACACTTGCTCAGGCCCTGCTATAGAGGTATTTATAACTATGAATTTCTAAGAATTATGCTAGCAGCGTTGCTCAAATTTTATATGCTGTTTGCCACTATTCCTTCATTCTAAGTGTATTTTTAATTTATTTGGTAATATATTTTTATTGTGTTTATTCATAAGCTTATTTAATTTGATAATTTTTTAAAAATGCACTTTGAAAAATTATAAAGCACTGATTCTGCTTACACCTTCAACATAGGGTATTTTGGAATATAAAGGGTGAGCAGAAGATAACCTCAAGAATGAATCAATGAAAATAAATTAATAAATGTCTTCCCTACTTAGAGACAGAGCAGACTGGGCTTCATTCCAAGGTGCCATTGAGGTCCAAAGTGAGGTCCTGTCTGAGGCAGTATGTGTAAATGTGAGGGATAGTTCTAGAACCATAGTAATCATGATATTGCATATCAGGCACCATAAAGCTTGATGCAATAAAATAATCACCTTAACCAAAAATAACTTTTAAATACAGCAATGCCAAAATACATACATTTGTCAAATGACTGAAAGAGAATATTAAGAATTACTTTAATATGACTTTACTATATTTTTAGAATTTATTTAAATCTTCTATAGACAACAGGAAAATAATGATGTGGATAGAATTATAAAATATTGATCATAGATAGTAAGTCATTCAGTATCCTGAAGACATGGATAAAAATCATAGGGTACATTTACATGTAGGCAACACATAAATAAATAGTTTATAAGCATAAACAAAATTCCTGAAATGTGTTAAATAGATGGTAATTTTATCATCTGAAATATGCATCAAAGATAGATACAATAAATTAAACATAAATGTTGCCGTGATACATATCTTACAAAGAAAATGGGTTTATTTTGGCTCACTGTTTTGGAGGTTTCAGTTAATGATCAGGTGGATTCATTGCTCTTAAGTCTCTTAAAGGAGAAGCCAGGTGCCAATGTCATGATTGTGTGGGGCCAATGAAGCTACATAAAGTTTCAAATTACTTCAAATTTGCAAAGGTTGTGTACAAGTACAAAACATAATGTAATAAGGGTATAGATATACACACCTGAATACTTACATGCATCAAAGTATCTCTAACTTTTCAGATTTTCATTTTATTGAAATTTAAAGCTTTGAAATGACAGGAGAAACAAATTTCGACAAAAATAAGTTCGTGAGGCATATATTGAACTTTGTCAAAAAGTTTAATTTTATTGCCAAAGGACAGTATTATGGTTGAGTTTAGTTTACAAGCTTTTGTTATGCTTATTATTTTTAATTAAAAATATATAAACTTTTAACATACAATGATTCCATGTGTATGTAGCATGCATCAAACAAATACATGTGAAGGAAGGTAAACGTTCCTTTCTTAATCTGTTCTTAAAATAATGCCAAAACCAACAACTTATATTATGTTCCTCAATAACACACTCTCATGTGACAAATCCAATTTAAGGAAATTAATGTGCTCTGTATCAGAGTTTGATTGATAAGATCAGGTTCAGAAGACTGTTCAGAACAATTATGTTAACATGTGAATGCATGTCTTGTTTCTCCTTAAAATCCTTCTCCTTCCTACTAATTGTCAAAGCAATTATTATTACATATATTTCCATTATGTTGTTTGGGATTGCTGCTTGGAATTCATCTTTGCCTTGGAACCACATGTGTCCTGAGACCTTCCTTGGCATTGGATGCACTCAGACACTTCAGCTAAACACAATCACCACCTCCATGAGGAACCAGCAACAGCACATCAACTATACTGCCTTTGTGGTTTCAACCCTACTATAGTCTCTGCCAGTAGTTGTCAGTCACTTTATTCAAATAGCCCATGTCTGTAACAGGGCTGCATTATCCAGGGCAGCTTCGTTACAGAAACACGATGAGATCTGGAAGCAGAAATACAAGGCAAATGCTGGGCTTCCTCCTTGCTAGTGCCTGAAATTACCGTGAAACAGACAAAATGACTGAGGGATCCTGCCCGAGAGTACCTGGCTTTTTCCTTATGAGTGCTGTATTTCAGAAGCAATGGAGTTTCGTGGAAAGCCCACCATACTGGATGAGGTAATTGACATGTGACTTGAGGCACGGTGAAAAATCTGTGTGCAAAAATAAAAGCAAAAGAAGGAACAAACAGAAGAAAGAATCTCTGGGCCTCGCTTTCTCCATCTTTAAAATGGAGGGGACAATAGCTTATATATTCCAGAGACCTAAATGAATTAGCAATTGTGCTTATATCGTATACATGTGTAAATATTGTAGTGCATCCTATAGGTACATAAAGAAAAGATTAACAGAATATTTGTGCTTAGCAGTGCACCACAACACTGTCAGATTTACAGAAGTAGTAGCTAACAGCTGTACTTTTGAAAAAGTAAAACCTCCAGAAACTTAAAAACTGTAGTAGTGTGATGAGCAAGTATATTTCTCCACAGGTGAGGTGACCTTGAGGTTGTGGCCAAAATTGGAGGTGAGAGTAACCTCTGGTTGTGCTGCCCTTCAAGCACGATGCCCACATTGGAAACTAGAAGATTCTCTGCCAGACCACTTTCCAAAGACCAGATGAACTTGCACTACCAGTGACTTAATCTTTGATACACCGTGAAATAAGGCCACTTTCATGAACTGAACACTAAATTACATGAGCTAACTTTGAACTTCTTCCATGTTGTCTCAACAGTTATAGAAAAAATTGGTAATTAAAATTATTTTATATTATTATTATGTTATTTGTCATAGGATCTCATTGTAACTCAGGCTGGTCTTGAACTCATAGCAAACTTTGTGGTTGGTATTAGAGAGCCATCATGCCCTCCAAGTAATTTATTTAAAGGATTGCTGTTCAATTGGCAAACATTTGCTTTGGAAAAACAATCAGATATTAAAATGCATTAAACTATGATTTTCTTGTTCATCCTTTGAATTTAAGTGATTTTTATTATGGTCACTTCTGTAAGGTTTAATTTTTATTTCTTCTCACACTATACTTGTATTAATTGTCTTATGGAAGTTTCAGATTATTTCATCAATCTTGGTCTTTGCTTTTAATTTATGCAGTGGAATTTACTTGTTCATTGGTATGAATAATTTTCAATGTCTTGCCAAACAGCCTGTGGCAACCGAAAGTACAAGCTGTATATATTAGAAATTTCTGCTTGAGTAGAATGCAACAACAACAAATTACACTGTGAAGTCAATTTCCTTGAATTGCAGGCATTCATAAGTAATTCAAAAATTTCTTTTGTGTCTGTAATTAAGAAAACAAATTTGACCTATCTTTTTAGGAGGAAAGTAATGGAGCAAAATGAACCCTATGGCTATAATTATTTTCTGGGACTGGAGAGATGGCTCAGATTGTGGTGCACTGCTAAGGCCCTTGCATGCAGAGTCTATTAGTTCAGGATCTATCCCAAGGGACCCACTGACGGCCAGATCACCAAATGGCACGTGCATTTGAATTTGTTTGCAGTGGGAACAGGCCCTGGAGTGCCCATTCTCTCTCTTTCTCTTTGTTTCTGTCTCTGTTTACAAATACCTTTTAAAAAAAATGAAATAAAAGAAAAAAAGGGGGGTATGGTGACTCATGTCTTTAATCCCAGCACTCCAGAGGCCTATATCATTGTGAATCTAGGATGGCCTGAGACTACATAGTGAATTCCAGGACAGCCTGGGCTAGAGCCAGACCCTACTTAAAAACCAAAACAACAACAACAACAAAATTAAAAATATACAACAATTTTGTTTTACTTTATTCTTTATGTTATTTTATATTACTAATCTAAATAAATGCTCGTTATATCATTCAGCATCTTTTTTTTTCCAGAATTTACTAGGTTATAAAATGGATCAATTATTCGCCAGCTTTATTACTGTTTATGTACTCGAATTGTTTTTTGTAGTTTAGTCTTAAACAAAGTATCCTTTGGTTTCATAAAGTATTGTGAAAATTCTCCAAGAGCTCAAAACAGTTAATGTGTGATGGTGGCTGTAATGTGTCAGGCATGGTTGCATGCCTTTTCAGGGCAAGGTTTGGAGCTTAGGACTGAGCAACTGAGAGCAGCTGTCTGTAGTGCTCCTGAGCATACCAAGAGTGTGGCCCCCAAGGCATCTAATTGGGTGGACTTCTATTTCTTCCAGCAGCTACAGAGGACAGAGTGCACAAGGAGGGCAAAGGAGGTTTGAGAAGAATTCCTCTTTCCAGAGTAGAGAAGCTCTGTAGTGCTCCAAGTTAAAGTTCAAGACAGCTTACTTGTCCCTATTTGCAGTCCCATACTAAGAGAATTTCACAGCTGCTGCACCAATGAAGTGTGATCCAGTGCACCTGCAAGCTTGTCACAAGGCACCCAAATTCTGCAAGGCTGTGCTTCTATATATCGCTATGGAAAAGTGATTAGGTTTGAATTCATTAGCATATAAAATGTAACGTTCTATCGTTGCACACAGAAAAGAGAGATTCCTTCATTTCTTTCGAATATAATTTCCACCAAACATAAAATTTTAAATGGCTATAATTTTTTAATATATTTTCATTAACTTCATTGTAACTAAAGTTTGGAAACGACTGTTTTCATAGTCTCTTGGCGACCATTTCAAACATAAAATGAGACCTGGCAAAGGTAAATTGTTAAACTCCAACTGCTTATAAGTAAGGGATTTGATGTGGAATTTTATACAGTTAATATTTAATCCCAATATTTTTATGTAATACAAAGAGAACATAAACTGTCATCTAAGTTCTAAGGAACCCTGTCATCTTCTGGGTGCTGCGATTCTCAAGAGCTTTGCAAAGCACCAGCCTCTGGAAATCTTCAGTGGTTGGCGTGCACACTTCATTCTCCATGGTGCTTTCACACTGACCCCCAGCACTGGACTTCAAAATGTCAGATCTGTCTTCCAGCTTGAAAATACTAAAATAACCACCCCTCATGGCCCTTTCCAACAGCACCTGAAATTTTTTTCCCCTTTTTATACCTAACTACAAATTAGCCTGGAGAAGTGGCCCAAGGGAGACTCACTTCCTGCAAGTTTACAGTCCTTGCCAATAACCTTGGGCAAATTTGTCCTGGTGTCCTCTTCCTTCTTTCCAGCCTGTGCCAAAACTCCAAGGGGTTGGGCTCCTGTAAGAAGCGGTCCAGATCTTTGGGCACCCAATAAACCTGGGTCACCAGCTTCCCTTGCAGTGCCAATCACTGGATGTGGCCTATATACTCTAGGGCAACTCCATGTGACTTCTCTCCAGGTGTTCCAAGACAGAGAGGCGGAGGCCTGTGGGTGCGCCAAGACTGGCCACTCCTTGTCGTCCTCCTCCGGGTCGTTCTGCAGGTTCTGCACCCTGGGGAGGACCTGGCATTGGCAGAAATATGTGGGCACCTGAGGCAGCCAGTGCCTCTGAGCTGGGAACCCCCTGCGCCCTGCCCCTCCCGCAGAGGCAGCGGGGTGCCCCGTCCAGGGCTTCAGCAATTTCCCTTTCACTTTTCTTTTCGCGGACTCCGGGACGGGCCGGCTGCCAGGCAGCCAGGCGCTCCGGGCAGGGAGGGATCCGGGCCGATCGGGTCTCGGCATCGAAGCCCCTGGAGCCTGGACCACTGGCACTGGCTGCCGCCCTGCGCATCCATCCCTCAGAGAGGACTCCATGGAGGTAGCGCGCTTGGCCCCTTGGATTGGGAGCTGGGGAGGTGCTGGTGGATGGATAGTCCGTGGAAATTTCCCCGACAGCCGGAGCCTGGGGCCCCTCCCAGCCCCGGCTCTGCGCACCCACCCGCGCGCGGCTCGCCACCAGCCGCCCCGCCCTAGGGACCGCGACTTCAGTGTGTTGGTGGCACTGCTTGCAGAGGGCTCCCCCCTGCTGTCTCTTCAGCCCTCTTCTGTCTCTCTCTTTCTCTGACCCTGGGGGCTTCTCCTTCGCATCATCCCCGAGGGCGCACAGCGCAGATCGCGGGCGCCTGGCGCGCGGTGGCCAGCGGGTGGCCTGGCCCCAAGCGCCCTGCGCCACCGCCGAGCTGCAGACTCCAAGGAAGACTTCCAACAGCAGCTCTGAGCGCTCGCCTGTTGCATTGAATCGAGCTCAGAAAGCTGAAGGAAAAAACCAAAAAGGTACCCGCACAGCTTTCCTGCTCCAAAACTTTCTGCACCTTCTGGCGAAAGGCGCTGTGCTCTGGTTTCTGTCTCTACCTTGGCCAAAGCAGATCACCCACCACCTCTTCTTGGATGGGGAAGCGCTGTTTTACAGGGAGAATTCTGCAGGAATGCTCACTCCTTGGCTGTCAGGCCTGGGTCTGTAATTTGCACCTAGTCTGCACGTATCAATTGATCTCAACCAAGCAGGAGCTGGGATGCTTGAACAGCGAGGAAGAAATGCAGGAGAAGTGTATAGAAATAAAGACGTTACTCCTGCTGGCTTAAAAAAAATCCAGCTTCCCTCCCCATCCCACCCCCGCCCCCAAGGGTGATCGAGGCTCCCAAGCGGCGAGAGTCTGCAACTCGCTTGATTTGATATGAGTCCATACATTTGAAATTAACTTCAAAGCCTGCGTAAAGGAACGTAATCCTTGGGGGCTGCTGGTAAAGTTCTTTAACAGCCATGTAGCCATTTTCCAGTAGATATTTAAAAATCGCTCTGTAATGCTGTTATACTGGTAATAGACTACCATGGAGAAGCGATAGTCACTCCGTCTATGACTTGTAGGGACCCAGGTCTCATTGATTTAGCTGAGAATTTGTTTGGATTAGAGAATAAAGAAATCAGTAAAACTGTCTCTCCTCCTGCCCTGTGGAGGCTGTGGTGGGGATTACCCCCCCACCAACATACAATAGGCACTAAATTTAAACTCAGTGAAGAGCACAGCAGTGGGCTTTGTTGGTGGGGAGGAGGGACATCAGCAGATATAAAGAACTGGAGACAAAACAATGGACATTTGATTTTTTTTTAAGGTAAGGAAAAGACAAAGTTTTACTTAATGTGAAGAGGAGTCAGAAAGTTCTTAAGATTGGTTATGATTGTGTCTTAGTGTCCTGACCTTCCCATGTCTTTTCCTCCTAAGAGAGCTGGCAGGCTGAACTCTGGAGGGCCCTCCTGCCTGGGATGAGTTTTGCAAGTTAACAGAGGGGTTATGTTCACAAAGGCTCTGATATTCTAGCAGGCAACTCCAATATGTGATGAGAGGCTAGCCTTCTGGTTAGAATTTCCCTGCAAATTGTTGCTGCGTTTGATCCCGTCAGTTGTAGGAAATTTCAATGGCTATTTTGCAAGACAGGATGTCTGTCAGTGAAATGGATATTTATAAACCAACCTGAAGGATGTGTGCGTGGGGGTAGGGGAAATGGTGGCTTTAATTTTTCTTTTTAAATATATTTGAAAACCATAATAGGTTTTTAACTTAGGAGGTTCTCCAGCTCAGGTTTGATGCCTCTGATCAATTTTAGGAAAACTGTAAAAGGAGACCTAGGACACTGTGCTTACTGGATTTTCTTGAGGAAAACACTCATAACTAATCAGATTTATAAATAGGTCACTTGCTCAAAAGTTTTTAAAAGTTTTCAAACTTAGAAGTTTGTCCTTTTCTTTACATTTCTTCTAGAGCTTTGTGATTTTTATTTATTGTGTAACTTTTCTTCTAATAGCTACATAATAACAGAGTACTGTTTTAAGATTCACACTCTGAATTTTTGACAGTATTATGAGTAATAGCCAATAACTCGAGTTCTAATGTACCCAACATTGCTTAGAGTATGCATTTTTTTCTTCTTGGATTTTTTTTTCTTTTCTTCTGAGAGTATGCATTTTTAAAAAGCCTCATAAAAATGGGGGGCTGGGGAGATTGCTCAGTGGTTACAGGTGCTTGCTTATAAGCCTGCTGATCCAAGCTCTATTCTTCACCAGTTAGATAAAGCGAGACATTAAGTAAAGTATGTGTCCTGTGATTCTGATTCCCCTGAGGCAGTGGGGGGAGGAACCAGGAGAAGTTCAGTACAGCAGCAGAAATAACAA
Source organism: Zapus hudsonius (assembly GCA_004024765.1). Lineage (NCBI taxonomy): Eukaryota > Metazoa > Chordata > Mammalia > Rodentia > Dipodidae > Zapus > Zapus hudsonius. The sequence continues at coordinate 10,433 of PVHP010021712.1, read as the reverse complement.
CAGCAAAAACACCCAGGGAGGCAGGGTGTACCATCAGAAGTGGAAGGAGAGGTCAAACACCCCAAGGTTTTCCTCAGACATTCATGCATGAACTGTGGCATGTGGACACCTATATACACACACTGAAAAAAATCCTCATTAATAGACTTAAGCGATAGAAAGTACATGTCGTCACTAAGGACACTGAGGTGTACAATAATTAAATTACTTTTGTAAGATTAAACAGGGTAGAGGGTAGAGTGGGATTTCTAAAACAGTCCTAATATTAAGAAGGGTGAAATTATTCCCATTGAAATAGTCTCTAAAATTGGACAGCATCAATCACTGTTTGATTTTGAGGCAGTGTCAAGATGATACTAGATTTTGCTTTACAGTTAAAATCTGTGTGATACTTGTATGTATGCACATATCTTTATATTCTGTATGTTGTACATATGTGCATATATCTATGTGTTAGCAGCTGTGGACAGATAAAAGGGCTTATTAAACTTTATTTTCAACTTATATATTAAATGGGGAAAAGAGGTAACCAAATACCATGATATAAATACAGGAGTATAAATCATTGACATTAAAAGCAGATTCAAAAGGAATCTGATGCGATTCAAAGCTACCAAAGGAAGTCTCTGCTGCTTTAGGTCCAGGCTGGCACTTCATTGGCTTGACGATATTAAAGTCTACTAACCAGTACATATTTATTCTCCTGTGTAGAAAAGCAAAGCTGGATGCCATGCAGTTTCCTATGGACCAGAGTCTAGCCAGTGAGACACTGCTGAGATCGATTCTGATTCCAAAGTTGGTTCTTTTTTTTTTTTTTTTAAGATATTGTATTTTCTTCCTAGGGAAAGCCCAGTATATAGTATAATAAATAAAATATCTACATCTTTGTCATGAAGCAGATACCGGCCATCATTTGAGGCCATCAAATGCTTTATAAGCAAAGTAATAATACTTTCCTTCATGCTAAACAATGCTATTCTTTCTTATAAGTTATTCAATGTTGGACTCAGAGCTGAGAAATCAGAGGGCACTATGCTCAGTAAATTCAACAACATATTTCTATACCTTCTACATTTAGAGGCGATTGTATGGATAATTTTTTTCATTGTTTTATTCCACTGAGGGGATAGAAAGCTATGAATAAGCTACTTAAAAGGAACCTTGGGGCCCGAGTGCATTGCATAACTGCATCTTCTCCAAATGCTTGATTCTTCTAAGTCCGTACAGCTAGTACAGAAGATTTGGAGAGTAACAGAAATTATTTGATTTTGCCAAATGAAGGAAGAGAAACTGAAAATGATCAGATGTAGGGGAGGAGATAGTCTTAATATTAATTGTTGGATAGGTCTACTAATCATTGTGATATACAAAAAAAAGACAAAGAAGGGTCTCTCGAAATAGGCAATATGAAATAGCTCTTACCCACTGCTAATCCCTACTTCTAAAACTTTCCAATGATTTTTTTTTCACTAAAAATTTTATAAACATTTTATGTTTTCTCAATTTTTCTTCTTTTTACTGCTCTACAACAAAAATAATGATGTACAATTGAAATGTAACTGCACAATTAATGAATTTTATGGTTCAAAATTATGCTTCTTTATATTATTTAAAAATATTTTATTTATTCATTTTCAAGTGAGAGAGAGAGGAAGAGAGAGAGAGAGAGAGAGAGAGAGAGAGAGAGAGAGAGAGAGAGGGAGGGAGAGAGAGGGAGGGAGAGAAAGAGTACACCAGGGCTACCACCTTGTGGGCCTGGCTTATGTGAGTACTGGGGAATTGAACCCAGAGCCTTAGGCACTGGAGGCAAGTGCCTTAACCACTTAGACATCTCTTCAGCCCTTTTAAAAAATATTTTATTTATTCATTTTCAAGCAGAGAGAGAGAGACAGAGAGTGTTATTTTTAATAATATTGCCACACAGCTAACCAAAATAACCTATTCACTTTTGATAAGTTATGATTAGACCATATTGGAAATGTGTACCATTGAAGTCTTGTCAGTGCTTTGAGGAAATGTGCCTCTTCCATCAGCTTTGCAAATTGCCCCTGTATGTGATAGCCTGGTGAGGCAATGCGCCTGGTAAGACGTCTGATGGAGGAGGGATGTGCCTTTCTTTGCACAGCAGGGTTAGGGTAATTATAAAAAGGGAAGTGGGAAAGGAGAACTTGCTAGAAATCCGCTTGGCTAAAACTCATCAGGCAAGACACTGCTGATCAAACGGGGCTCCTGGGAAGTCAGTGAATGTGGACTCTCATTCTTTGAGAACTCTGTTCCCTTCTCCCCCTTGCAAAGTGATAAGGTACTTAGAGAGATCTCTGATCTACTTCTGCTTCTTCCCATGACTTCCTGGGCAGGCTGGAGAGCAGGACAGAACCAGGTCTGGCCACTGTGGAGGTGCCCTGGCTGGCTGTGGAAGGGGTTCTAAAGTGCTGATGCATCCTCATCTCTTATGTCTCCAGTTTTGCTCATTTACACACTCATCATTACCAGCCTGCACAGGGTCTGCTCAAAATGCCCACTTTTTATAGCTATTGGTATGGTTTTCTTCCTCTTCTGAACTCATGTAGTGCACTCTGTATTCCTTTTTAATTTTTTTTCCTGTATTCCTAATGATAGTTTGGATGGCTCTACATTAGGATTGCTCTAAGTGTGCCTCTGCATATAAATTTTGGATAAAGATGACGGGGCAGTGTGTCCTTTGTACCTAGTAGAACTAGCCATAGAACTGGTTTGTTTTGACATCAGTGAGAATCAACCATATTGCTCAACATTCAGACAGCTTCACAGAAATGTAAAGGACTTAGGGGACAAAAGCAATGTAGAAAAAACAAAGTTGAACTAATGTAATATAAGGAAAAGTCTTTCTAAAAAATTGGCTTGGGGTAGAATTTATTAAAGAAAAAGGCAAAGTGGAGCTCAGGAAAAACGGCTGGAAATCCATCTCGCTAATTCAGAAATGTAGTTTCTTTCCCATTATCTGCTCAAGGACATCGCTCTAGTAATTCTCTGTATCCATTATTTTTCTTTGCTCTCCCACTAATGGAACTTTCCCATTACTATACATCCATGCTCTAATTTCTTCTGTTAAGAAAAAATATATTGTCACATGGCATTTCTTCCCTTTTTTTTTCACTATCACCTGGTAATTCTGGTCACATTGAATAGGAAGAGTATTCAAAATTAACCATATTCTCTAATTAGAATTTATCTAAACTTATTCTCTTTTGAAGTAGCCAGGACACCATCCCCTCTACTCTGCTAGAAGTGCACCTGTCAAAGTTACTAAACCTCTGTGTGTACCCCCATCCCCAGCTGTTTGTTTTTATTTCACTTTCATTTTTTCGTTGTTTATTTCTGAACCCATGGTTATCAGAGATTCTGAGAGCATGGTCCTTAGACCTTTTCTGTCTCTGCTCCTTTCTTAGTGATGTCATCTGGTCTCTTGGATTTCAGTGCTTTCATAGACTAATGATTCATAAATTTATGTCTCCAGCCAAGACCTCCCCCAGGAACTTCAGACTCATATCCAAAGTCTATTCAGCGTCTCTGATTAGATGCCCAATGCTCATTGAACTGTCCACATTACTCCACAGCCTACCTGTACAACAGTCCTCTCTTCCTACTTGCTGGCAATTCCCTTCCTTAAGCTGGATGAATCAGTAAGTCACTTTGAGTTGTTTTTGATGTATCTTTTTCTCATGCCCACATTGAATCTGCCAACAAGTTATTTAAGTTGTGTTTTCAGATAAATCCTGCCTATGATCTGTTCTCCCCACCACCACTGCTGCCTCCTAAGTGCAAACCACTGTCACATGTCATGTTATTATTAAAAGTTGGCTTCTCTGCTGCTATGCTGGCCTCCGCCTTCCTTACTGGAATGATCTCAGCATGGCTGCTACATTGTTTCATTTATCTGCCCCTGAAATAAATATAATAAGACAAAAAAATAACCCCAGCATAATAGTGCAGAACTCAGTGGCTTAAAAGAAACTAAATGAGCAATATATTTTTTGCCATGATTTTGAACTCTGGGCTCCTGGGCTGCTAAGATTGAATCACCCAAGAAGACATCTGCATGATCATGTTGGACACCTCAACTAACTATAGGCTGGCTAGTAATCCTCTCTCTAAATGGTCTTTCTAAATTGTTGACTGTGCTGAACTGCTTCAGTAGATTTCCTTAACTGTGATGAAATACCTGAGATTTTCAGCTTGTAAGAAGGAAAGACTTACTGTGGCTCATGAATTTGAAAGCATCAGTCCGTTAAGGGTTGATCCTCTTGCTGCTGAGCCTGTGGTGAGGCACGAGCATTCAGAGGAGGAAACTGCTCATCCTGTGGAAGGCAGGAATTAATGAGGAGAGAGTGAGATAACATGGCAGATCCAGGGTCCCAATGCCTTCTTCAAGGACACACTGCCAGTGATCTGCCCTCCCCTCCAATTACATCTCCCCTTAGTGTCATAGGTTGGGGGCTAAGACTTTACCACATTGACCTTTGAAGGTCATTCAATATCTAAACAATAGCAATGATAGACTTTTGTCCACCTGTGGCCTATTACACTATGCTATGTAGCTCAGACTTAAAGTCTCTAAATTAGATATCTACTTATGAATAAGGTTTCTTTGTGACATTGTTTTTTTCTTTTGTGAGGGCTGAGGCCTTGGAACTTAAAAGACAAGTTGTTTGCCACCTTACCCTGATCCTGCAACATGCTGTGCTACGATGAATATAGGAAATAGCTATAGACAATGCCATTTAAAAGTTAAAACATAAAAAGAATTGGAGATGTGGCTCTGTGGGTAGCGTTTACCCAGCATACATGAAGCCCTGAGTTTGATTTCAAGTACCACGTAAACTATGTGTGTTGGCACATGCTTGTCATCCCAGCCATTCAGGAGATGGAGGCAGAAGCCACCCTTAGCTACATAGTAAGTTCAAGGCCAGGAAAGGTTAAGTGAGACTCTGTCTCCAAAAAAAAAAAAAAAAAAAAAAAAAAAAAGTTGAAAATATGGCTCAGTCAGTAAAGCACTTGCTGAACAAGCAATAAGAACAATTTGGATCTCCATCACCTACTTAAAAGCCAGGCATGGTGGTTAGTACCTGAGTGTGAACTCAGCACTCTGAAGGCAGAGACAGAAGGAACCCTAAGGTTTGCTGTCCAGCTAATCCAGCCAACTTGGTGAGCTGGTGGTTCAGTGAAAGATTTGTCTTAAAAAAATAAAGTGAGAGAGAAATGGAGAAAAACACTGATATTGAATTCTGGCCTCTACACACACATTCACACATACCCCCTGCACACATGTGCCCACACGCATATAAGCATGCATAAACCCATGCTCAGCACACACACATGATAAATTTTAAAAAATCAAATAAAATAAGAACATAGAAGGCATGCAACAGTCTTAGTCTAGAGCAATTCTAAATCGAGGCCAGCACCTGTCCCCAGACCCCCTTGCTGTGGAGTACAAAGTGTTCCAACTTAAGGCTGAAATGTACTTCCAGGGAATGCCTGGCTCTCCAGGCCTTTTAATTTCGCACTTTGGACTTTGGACTTCTCCTCTGACTCTTCCTTTTCTGTCAGTAGAAATCTCAGGTTTGTAATCCAGCAGCCTGCTTCCTGCTTTCAGAGTTGGAGACCTTTTGTACACTCTCTTTGTGTTTGGCTCCTGGCATTTTGGGTCTTGCTTTTAAGTGCAGATCTCTTTAAAACCTTGAGGGAAATTTGGGTTTCATCTGGTTTGTTCCATTAGATAAAAGAAGTACTGTTAAAAAAAAAAAACCTGGAGTCTGCCCCTTCTTTACTTAGTCTGCAAGTCAGAATGGTGTAGAAGAAGCCTTGTAAGATCTATAAGGTGCCACTTTAATACTTTTCCAGGTATTAATGAGAAAATTTCAAATACACATGTGGTTTGATCTTTACCCTGAGAGCACATTGTACTAGTGAACCTTGGGATATCTTTAGTCTAAGACCACTTGCTTAGTTGAGACTTTTCTGACATCAAGACAAGCAACAAGAATACATTTTGTTTCTAACCTAACTCAGCTAGTCTTCTTTTTTTTTTTTTTTTTTTTTTTTAACTAGAGCTTCATATAACCCTGGCGACTTCAGAAGTCTCTCTGCAGTCCAGGATGTCCTCTTGTGATCTCCCTGCCTCTCCCTCTCTCGTGCTGGAGTTATAAGCAAGGAGCACATATACTTCATCACAAGCAGCTAGAAGTACACTTTGTTTCTTCTATATTATTGCAGGGGACCATACTGTCAACATCTTGCAACAGGATAATATGAGTGCCCTTTCTCTATATTCCAGAACAAGCCATTGTGAGAGACAGCAGAAAGAGAGCGAGAATTCCATGTTATCATTGACAACAGCCAGAGGACTTCTTTTCCAAAGATGTCTACTGTCTTAGAAAAATAAAGTGGAAAGAAACTGAGGAAAACACTAGATGTTGAATTCTGGCCTCTACAACATATGCACACAACTGGATATTTTGTGATGCCACAGAAAAGAATTTCAGGATGAGCCAATATGAAGCGGAGTTTATTTAAATAATTACTAGAGGGCTGGGGAGATAGCTTGGTGGATGAAGTGCTTGCCATTCAAGCTTGGGGACCTGAGTTGAGATCCCCAGAATTTGTATAAAAAGCTACATGTGGTGGTGTGTATCTGTAATACTAGTACATCAATGGAGAGAAGGGAAGTGGGAGACAGGAGAATCCCCAGAGCTCACGGGCCAGCTAGCATGGTGTATGCAGGGGCAGAGCACAAGAGACCTGGCCTCATTCAAGCTTTAAAGAAAGTACAAACACCCCAGGTTGTCTTCTGACCTCCAAACACATGGTTTGGCATGTACACACACACACACACACACACACACACACACACACACACACACACACACACAGGAGGGTTAATACAGATTTTAAGAGAAAGGTATTCTAGAAAGATAAGACATTCCTCAATGTGGTGATGGACTCTCAAAGGAAAGTCAGCCATCAATGTCTATTATAAAGATATAATAGTCCTATAAAGGATTTTGGTGGTTTCTGAAGTTATGATCTCCAAACATTTGCTAAGAAATTTAAATGAGATCACATGTTAGTTCCTGATATGAGCCTGACAGAATTACGATTGGGAAGGTAGTACTCTACATCACAAAAGTGCTGGCAGTTTGGACACCTTTATTGTAAACAGTTAGTCATCTTCCTTTCGAGATTCCCAGGAAATATGTGGGAGAGGAGTGAGGCCCGACTCCAGACCATATACATTCATGCCTGGTTCATTGGTATTTAAAAAGTGTCATATTTAGATATAATTACCATATTAACAACCTTTGAGCACATACTAATGGAGACAAATTCTTGCTCCTCCACTGGTTAGAGATTTCAACTATACTATGGAGTGAAGGACTCTTCTCCCTCCCATATCCTACACTCCCCCTGTTTTTCTATTTCTTTTTCTTTTTTTAGTTTTTTCTTTATTATCTATAATTAGATACATTGAATGAGCAAATTATGTGTTGGTATCCCCAGTTCTAAGATTTCCCTCTTCCCTGTCCCCAGCCAGCTGGATTTCCTCCTCCATGGGTATCCTGGATCAGTCCATGGGGTAATGGGTTATGGAGAGCCTAGGGGTCAACCTTGGCTCACTGCCACCACCTTTCTAATCACAAACACTGGTATCTCATTTTGGCGCCTCGCTTCATATCAATTTCAGTGTCAGTTACTAGTTGCTTCCTGAAACCTGGTGCCATAAAATATGAATTATTTTATTTTCTCAAGGTTAAAGTTTTTGACGAGTCACAGTGGTGATGGTTTGTCTTGCTTCCACAGTGTAAATGGCCTCTGCATGTCTCAGTGGTTGACTGACTTTGGTAGACATGGGCTACATATATGGGGCCTCAGATACAGCTGTTAACTGGATTGCTTATTTCTCTGTCACATGGCCTTTCCACATGCCTGGATTGGATTTCCTCACACCAAACGAGTATCACAGATGTAAGGCTCATATAATATTCAACTTTTATAGTAAAGGAAGTGGAAGCTTTCAACTCTTAAGGCTTTGGAATTGAATACTAAGACTGTCCAGTTGTATCATTTTTGTAGGAAAGACTACTCAAAAAGTCTACCTCGTGAGTATGGAGTGCCATTCATATTTATGGACAGGAAGCCGTTGTTTTATGGTAGTTGGTTTTGGAGATTATCTGTCACAATGGTGGCCTCTTAAAGAGAATACTCAAGTCATTCACTCTGCTATTCAAAACCCTTGATTGTCTTCTTACCTCACTCCCTTAAAAGCCAAATTGAGTTACAATAATCAGAATGTCACTCAGTATTTTATCTTATTGTTTCCTGCTCATTTCAGACTCACTCACACAGACAGATTCTCTTTTCATCAACCAAATGTTGTGTTCTTGCCTAGGGGCCTTTGAACTGCTTGTTCTTTCTGCCTAGAATTCTCTTATCTCAGATGTGGCCCACTGGCCCTTATCTGCTTTAGAGCTTGGCTCAAATATCCTCTTTGCAAGGATACTATCTTCAGATTGCATGAGTAACAGTTCCCTTTTCAACTCTTCTTCACACTATTGCTAGCTGGCGCATGACCAGATTTTTAATGATTTATCTAGAGCTTCTAGGATCACATGGGTTTTGGAACTACAGGTCATTGAAATTTTTGAAAGTTAAAGGATGCCTTTACAATATGGGATATAACAATCAAGCTTCTTCAGATGCCACCCTAAAAGTGAAATAAATCCAGTTTACAAATCGTTGTCTAGCTCATGCTTGGTTAACTGATGAGGTAAGAAGAAACTTTCAGTTTTCAGTGCATTTTATTTATTTGCTTCTGAAAGCTTCTTGTGTTAGAATATGAACAACAAGAGAAAAATATTTTTAAAACATTTTTATTTATTTGAAAGCAAAGAGAGATAGAGAGAAAAGAGACAAGCAGAGAGAATGGTCATGGCAGGGCCTCCAGCCACTGCAAACGAACTCCAGATGCATATGCCACTCTGTGTGCCTTGGTTTACATGGGTACTGGGGAGTTGAACCCAGGTTCTTAGGCTTTGCAGGCAAGTGCCTTAACCGCTGAGCAATCTCACCAGCCCAAGAAAAATATTTTTGTTATTGTCATCAATCATTACTGTATCTCCATCATCGGTTGGTTCTGGAATATGTAGTCTCTTAATACGTATTTGCTAAATGAATGAATAGACAGATGGATTGCTGATGCTAAGGGCTGAGGTTCTGTTAAAGATAGGGGAATGTATCTAGTAGTAGTAGTAGATCACTACCGCATTTCTAGCACTTGGAAGACAGAGATAGGAGGATCCTGAGTTCAAGGCTAGCCTGGGCTATATTGTAAAAGCTGTAAATAAGATCACCCAAAAAACTAACCAACTAACCAAATAAACAAGCCAGAAAACTAAAGGAAAAGAAATAAAAGCTATTTTAAAGGAAAATCCAATTGAATAATATATTTTATTTATCCATTAATTAGTTTGTTTTAGCAACCAATAGTTTTGTATACCTAACACATATCTGCTATTTTTAATGCACTTGACTGGCTTTGATCTAGTGGGAGAAGCAAAGTTCAAATTTGAGTGGGGATTTCACCATATTAATCAGAAGAGTCAAAAAATTTAAAGGTACCAGCAAATGATACTGGCTATAGTTAAAACACAGGGCTAGGTTTGGGAAAAGGAAGAAATTGATTGTGTAATCGCAAGATTGAGATAAAAGCGGATTATACTACTAAAAATCTCTTGTAATTCATTAGGGACACTGGACTGGCAATTGGGAAGCAGATGGCTTGATGAACTGTCATTAAGTTAGGAACTCTGACAGAAGGAATGCATGGTGAAGGTCTCCCAAAAAGATTAGGGTTCACATAGCAAGGGGGTTTTATATCCCCCGTATTCTTATTCCTAAATGTACATTTTATTCATTTGAATGAGAGAGAGAGAGAGAGAGAGAGAGAGAGAGAGAGAGAGAGAGAGAGAGAGAATACAGATGCATGTGTCAGTATGTGCATGTGGCTTTACATGGGCACTAGGGAATTGAAGCTGGGCCATTAGGTTTTGCAAGCAAGTGCCTTCACAGCTTAGCCATTTCTCCAGCACAAATGTGCACATTTTTTTAAAATATATATTTATTGTCCATAATGAGTTACATTATTTAGTGGACAAACAATGCATTGTTATCCCAAATTCCCCAATTCCCCCTCCTCCCCATCCCTGATCAGTTGGATATCCTCCTCCGTGGGCTGTCTGTATTAGTCCTTGTGGCAAGGGATCCTGGATATCCTAGTACTCATCCCGGACTTCCTGGCCCAAGTGTGTTGTTACTGATGGGTGCCATGCCTCTGGACCGTCTCCCCCACCACGGCTCTCACAATCTTTCTGCCCCCTCTTCCGCTCAGTTCCCTG
>PVHP010021711.1:0-29218 GCA_004024765.1 Zapus hudsonius | reverse complement strand
TTTTCAAGCAGAGAGAGAGAGACAGAGAGAGAGAGAGAGAGAGAGAGAGAGAGAGAGAGAGAGTGCCAGGTCCGTCACTTTGTGGGTCTGGCTTATGTGGGTACTGGAGAATTGAACCTGGGGCCTTAGGCACTGGAGGCAAGTGCCTTAACCACTGAGCTGTCTCTCCAGCCCCGACTGCTTCTTTTCTAACCTTAAGTGTTTTTGTTAGTCTCCATCCTGTGTGTCCAGGGAAAGGGCAAGGCCTGTCATTTCCCAAGGGGCTCCTTCCACGCTGTGAGTGTGTCTGTGTCCTCTGCTATTTCTTCTAGTGAACAGTCTCCTTCTGTCAGCTACCAGGTCTGCATCCTCATCCTCACCCTGTTTCCTTGGGTGTACAAAACCATGAATCAAAGATTCTATCTGTATTTAACATGTATAGAATTTTCCCCTTCCCATTATCCCCTAAACAAAATAGCATAACAATTATTTACTCACCATTTGCATTTTATCAGTTATGATGAGTAGGTAGAGATGATGGGGAGAGGTGTGTAGATCAGATGCAAACAGGACAGCAGTCTATGTGACATCGGACCCTCTTGGGATTTTAGGATCTGCATGGCTCAGGGAGCTGCTCCTCTCACACTGAGTGCTGATTGAATGTCCCTGTTTCAGCTCTGTTCATTCCAGGCCTCTTCGCCTTCCCAGCTACCGTCTATTATAACCCTTGATTCTTTCTGGAACCTTCCATTAACTTGAACTCCTGCCACCCTTTTGTCAGTCCCTCTCATTGATCAGTGTCCACTGAGCCCTGGGTTTTCTGTGTGTTTCTGCTTGTGACTCTCAACATTCCAACCTGAATATAAGCACACTGATGGCAGAGACCCTGATTTAGACTTCTTGTGGGGAACTCGGAGCACAATGTACACATGGTGTTTAATGCGTCATTTTGTACATTTCCATCAGAAGCCCTTCTAGTTCATGGCTTTGTAAAGAAAAGTGGTGGTGTGTTCCTGCGTATCACATATGGATTGCATTGGGAAACACTGGAATAGGGATTGGAGAAATGACTCAGTGGTTGAAGGCACCTGCTTGCAAAGTTCAATTCCCCAGTAACCCATGTAAAGTGAGATGCACAATGGGACACATGCGTTTGGAATTCATCTGCAGTGGCAAGAGGCTCTGGTGCCCCCATACACACTCTCTCTTGTTAATAAATAAAAATAAAATCTTTAACCCTCCCCCGTCCACACAAAGAAGATAAATACTAGAATGCAAGGAAGGGAAGGTCAAGACTGCTCAGGAAGTAGATGGCTGGTTTCCCCCAGATGTAAGAGAAGCATTCTGTGGATGTCTGTAAGGAAGTTGTATCATTCTGTTTGGGGAAATGAATGAAATTCTTGTTTGAATCTGAGACTTTAGAGTGACAGACACCTGACAGTTTCAGTGTGGTCTGTACCAGGGGCACGTGTCTGCTGCATAGCATACTTCCAAATGGCTGGCCAGCTGTCCTGATACTCAGAGTACGAAGGAACTCATGACCAATAAAAATATTCCAGTCTGTGGGAAGCGGAGGCTTTTCAAAACGATTTTCTCCTATGTGAAGTTCATCATGGCTTTACTTCTTGGAGGCCACTCCGAACAGTTTCTCTTGTAGTGTCATTTTTGGAAATTGATGACATAGTCTACCTTCAAGCCATTGTTTCTCAGTGAGGTTGAAAGAAAAAAAAATTCTGTTTATTCTGCTCTTATTCAATGATGTGATTTTTGAATTCTGTTAACTTCCCTGCTGTTTCTTGAAGCGTAGTTCTTCCAGGTACCAGCTGACAGTTGGAGCTCAGCAGAACCAGCTTAGCCGAACTCCCAGCCACCCATCCCTCTAGGGAAGGAGTAAGGCCTCATGGGTAAGATTAGCAATGGCTACTCAGACTCGGACCATCCCATTCCATGCTATCTTGAACAAGCCGCCTAAAACTTTCATTTTTTACTTTGGTTTATTTAGCTAAGAAAGTTGTTATAAGAGATTAATAAGCTAGCCTGTATAAATTGCTTTGCACAGAACTCACGATAGAAGAATCCTTCCAAACGGTGGCATTGCAGCTGGGGTAGTGTGATCCTTGAAGTTTATGGTCATCACAAAACTGAAAAACTTCTCTTTATGCAAGCTTCTGGGAGCTCACACCTCATTTATAGACTTGTGAAAAAAAATTGCCGTTTTTAGTCCTAGGAATGATATTTTTCTCTCTTACATTTATTTTCCTGTGTTTGACTATTTGTTCTATCCTTTTAAAAAATATCTTATTTATTCATTTTCAAGAAGAGAGAGAGAGAGAGAGAGAGAGAGAGAGAGAGAGAGAGAGAGAGAGAGAGAGAGAGAGCGAGCGAGCACCAGGGCTACCACCTTGTGGGTCTGGCTTATGTGGGTCCTGGGGAATTGAACCCAGGGCCTTAGGCACTGGAGGCAAGTGCCTTAACTGCTGAGCCATCTCTCCAGCCCTGTTCTATCCTTTCAAAATCTTTTAGTTTGTATAAATATGTTACATTCATTGCTGCTTTTAGTTTCAGGTTTTCCATGGCCTTTGTCATAGTTCTTTAGTGCCTCAAGCAAATAGAGCCCTGCCCATTGGGCTGTGGTCTAGGGTGGAGGGATCTGGGGCATCTACACAGACTCCAGATTGGAGGTTGTTGGTTTCAGGCAGAGTTAACAAATCACCACCTGTTTGTACCAGCCCCCCAACTCTTCTCCTTCTATCGTCAGGGAGCACATCTGTTTTGTCTCTGCCAGCCGAACATGTCACCACCTTGTGAAATGGGGTGATTCACCAGGAATTTATGCCTGGAGAACCCCCTGGCTCTGAGTACCCAGTATGTGAAAGAGTCACATACTTGCCCCTTAATTAGCTTCTCTAGAGCCTTATCTGGGAAGCACATGGAATGAAGGCCTCGTGTCTAGAATTTGTAGACTTTGTCTTTGAACATTGGAGTGACATGAATTTATCTCCTGTGTGGAATCTCCACAGTTCCGACGGGTTATGATGAGGAAATCCCCAGCATGCCAACGGCCCAGAACTTGTCCAAAATAGCTTGGTGCTCCTTAAAACTGACTTTTCCATCTAGAGATTCTCTCTCTCTTTTTTCTCTCTCTCTGTACTGGTGGGATTGAACTCAGAGCCTCACGCATGCTAGGCAAGTGCCCCACTGCTGAGCTCCTACCCCAACCTTTTTCTCTCTTTCTTAATTGGGAAACTGAATGAAGACAAAGTCCAAGTGAATGCTTCTTACTTCCTTTTCTTTCTTCTCCACGCCATCACCAGCCCTATCCCTTTCTTGACACTGGCTTACAAAATGTTTTTAAATAAACATCTTGATATCCCTAGCTTTTTGAAAAAAAAATCTCCGGCTATTTGGGCTTTGAGTCCATCTGGCAAAACTCTCAGGAACAAGACTCCTTCATTTTTGTTCTTGAACATGGGCCATGAGGAGGAACAAGCAAAGTAAAGGCATTTGTCTTTTTTTTTTTTTTTAATTTGTGTGAAGGGTAAGCAGCACAGAGCTGTAGGCCTGGCTGGCGTTAGAGAGCTCATTGGATACCATGACCTCTCCGTGCTTCCAACCATCAGTGTACTTCCTGTATGGGAGGTCATGGTCACGTCTGAGAATGATGGTTTATGTTTAGTTTTGTTTCATGTGTCCCAGGCTGGCCATGAAACTCAGGATCTTGCTGGGGATGACCGTGAGCTACTTAGTGACAGGCATTTTTTTAAGATTGTGATTTCATTGGCTGTGAGTAAGGTTTGGTGGTGGTGACATGTGAATGGGATGGATGGTGGAAATTAAGGTTCAGGCTGTCACTGGGCAGAGGACCATCAGAAAGCCCCTGCGTGGGTAAGAAGCCGCTCCTGTAACTGTGTTGCTTTTCATAGAGAGGTCAGGTTTTCAACTTGTTAAAAGTTCTCAGGAATGGGTTTCTGCAAGTTGCTTTTATACCAGTTATCACAGCCCCTAGAGATTCAGCAAGTTTCCTGAGGGTCACTTCTCGTTCTTGGAGGCAGAGGACAATGTACAAGACGTGTTATAGTGCTTGACCAGATTTTAACTGATGGAGTCTCAGGGGAGGAATACTGTTGGTATAGGAATTACTCGTGTCTCATTTCCTTTCTCATATGATCACCCCAAATACTGAAAGCTTGCTTACAGAAAAGAGTTAAGGAATTCTTGGTATTCAGTTCAAAGTTCTGAATTTGGACAGAAATTTGTTATTGTGAGACAAAGACTTCATGTCTTTTAATTTCTTTACCTTTCTTAGAAACGTGTTGAAATCTTATGTAAGAAGGTGATGAAGATTTTAACAATAGATAACTTACAATGTTTTCCAATAAAAATGAACATTCTATTATCTCCACAACTGCAGAAAATCCAAGATTAACTGTGCACTTGCTTTTCTTATCTCATAAAAATGGGAGTGTGATAGAGGAAATTCAATTTTGCCATGAACAGTAAAAAAAAATTAAAAAACCCTCATCTTAAATAGAATACTAAGTATAAATCAGATGGCAGTTTATTAGAGGGGGTGTTTTCTTGTCTTAAAAAACAAAGAGTAAGATTGTACTTTTCCACACTCATGGTGGAAATCTTTCTCTTCCTCGGCAGTCAGTCAGCATGTGCTTTTCCACAATGACAGACACGCAGCAGGAGAGACTGCAGGGAACGAGATGCTTGGACTTGATTTATGCTGACTTGTGCCATCCATTTTGGTTGAGTCATGGATTACATGCAAGAAGAAGGTGTTACAAAGATTCGCAGCCTGGGCACAGCACCAGCCCTATCAGAAGTGGACTTTGGGTTGAAATTCACATTGTTTTGGATAGCCTGAGTGGGTCATGTTACCTCTTTGAGTCCTGGTGACATTCTCTGAAATCCAGGGAGCTGGTGCCAGCTCATTCCATCCATTGTGTCTTCTAGCTCTCAAGTTTTTTTTATTTTTTATTTTTTATTTATTTATTTTTTTAAGAATATACTAAGGGTTGAAACCAGGGCATCATGTGAGCACCTATTTCTACTACTGAGCTCTGGCTTCATTCCCAGACTTCTTTCTTGTTTTAATATATATGATTTTGTTTTTGAGGCAGGGCCTCATTCTAGCCCAGGCTGGCATTGAACTCACAGTGATTCTCCTGCCTCAGCCTCCTCAGTGCTCAGATTAAAAGCGTGCACTACCGTGCCTGGCTTGACTGATATTTTGAGGGAAGGTCTCAATAAACTGCCCAGACTGACATTAAATTCACATGGTAGCCCAGGGAGACCTTGAACTTGGAATCCTCCTAACTCAGCCTCCCTAGAAGCTAATATTATAGCTCTGTACCACCAAGTCTTGGCTCCATCTTTAAAGTGTAATGGAGGGAGGATGATGCCTGAAGCTTCCCTTGGCTCGTGAGTATAATGCTTGGTTCCCAGAGCGCACTAGACACTCGGCTAGCGTGCTGTTTGGAAAGTTGGTCTTGAAGGTGTCCTCCAGTGTTGCATCTCTCCAGGGAGAAGTGACTGCTGATCCTCTGAGATGCCTCTGTGAGATTGCTGTCAGGACCCTTCGTGAGCAGCCAGGTGGAATCAGCTCATAATAATCCAGTAATTATTTTAATTGAATTCTAAGATCACTGAAGAGGGTTATTAATTTCATTTTAGCAGATGGAACTTAATGTACCTAACTTCATTTAGGCTGGGTGAAAAATATGCCCTGAAACATGGCATTTTCGATAAATATCAATTTTCAGTTAAAATAAGAATATTTCTAATGGCTCATTCTGATTTACTCCCTTTCTCTCCCTCTCTCTCCCTTTTCTTCCCCTATTTCCAATCCACTTTTCTCTTAAGAAGTAGGATTTCCCTTCTGTCTGACTTTGTTTCCCCCCAAAAAAAAGGTGCAGCAAATTTCTAAGTCCTCCAGCGCTGAATGTGGTCTCTGACAAGCAGTGTTAAAGAAAACAAGCTTGTGGTTGTAAGAAGCTCAGATTTAAGGCAGCACATCCCTCCCACCTTTCATCAAGCCTCAAGATGGTCCACTATATGGTTGATTTGGACACTGGGGTTTCACTTGGAATGATTCTGTTTGGGATTTGACTTGCTGAGTTTGGATAGAGGTTCAACCTCTCTTAGCATCTAAGAGTTCTTTCTAAAGCTTTTCTGCCCCAGGGAGTTTTGGGGTCTATTCTTTGTGAGGCTTCATTGAGTTGAGCTTGGCTAATAACTATTTAGAGGGAGCTATATACTGGGGTCTGGGGAAGGAGAGATAAGAGGGTGCTGCTGAACCAGCCGCAGTGCAAACCATCAAACAGTGATCTGGAGATGGTGAGGGCAGGGTGCTCTCAGCAGCCTGAAGGAAGGCATTTTTGGGAGGAGCTATGCCTGATAAACTAGGAATCAAAGTACTATTTATTTTTCCCTCTTATTGTGTAATGGACTGTAATTGGCATTGTAAGTAGATGTCTGCTTCAGCGACAATAGAAAAACAGAAGAGAAAAACCCATGTATTTCATCATAGTTCATAAATGTCGTTGGAGGAATAGCTTTCGGATGTTAGAATTCAAACACAGGTTGCTGTACTCGCCTTAACACCTCTGGGTTTTGGATGTACATGATTATTCATTGCTAATAGTCAATAAAACCTTGTGAATAAATTGAACAGTTATATAGTAGCTGTTTGAGGAGAAGGGAGGAAGCTTGGGTATTATGAAACTGAAAGACAATTGTCGGGTTTAGGCTGAGGATGTAATCCACAATGGAACACTTGCCTAGCCTGTCAAGCCCCTGGTTCAATCTGTAGTACCACAAAATAAATAAATAATAAATAAATAAATAAATAAATAAATAGCATTAAAAACCCAGCCACTTTGTCTCTTGTTAAAGACTTTGAACCTTAAACTTATATGAGAGAGACTAGCTTTGTGTATTTTTCTCTGTCTGTGTCACCAGAAAATTGAATCCGTTTTACCAAATGCTGGAAATGTCTGCTGGAGGTCTTGGTGCTCCTTTGAACCTGTCAGCAGTGAACTGAGTCTTTTGCTTCTGTTGTTGAGGGACAGTTTTATGATCAGGGCTAAGCACCCCATAATCTGAATAACACTGAAGCCAAAAGTCACCTAGGAAAGGTGAGTGAGGCTGTTATCCTGCCTCAGTGAAGTTAAGAGCACCCTTGTGATTGCAATGAGGAGGCTGCTTTGGGCACAGATTGGCACTTAGGGTGAAAGCATGACTCCTGTGCCTTAAGTGAGCAGCCCTCAGCTTACAGAGCATTGAAAATGGCCCGATTTCAGAGGATAGTAATCGAATGAATCACCACTCCGTGTGTTGTTTTGACAGGAAGTGTATCATGTCTCAATAATTTCCTCAGCATTTTTTTTTCTGCCAGGTGCCTATTTTCTTCTTGTGGGTAACTTATTCCTGTAGAATTCCAAATATGCCATTAGTTGTCCTGGCTACTCACTTTCACACCTCGTTTTTTTCTCCCTTCTCTAGAGTGACCAGTGTTTAGTTGCTTGTTTGTGTAGGAGAGCTATTTTGGAGATGTCTAGTCAGGATGTCTTTGTCTTGAGAGGAGGTCTTTGTGGACCCAGCACGGAGGTCGACACAAAGGACTTGAAAACATGCCTGTGGACAGACGTGAGGCCAAACTTCATGAAGTATTGTTGCCCCTTCAATCATCCATGGGAAGACAGAGGGGCTTTTTGTTTTCTATTCCTTGTGTGTATACATGTGTTAGTTAAATAAAAATTATCTTTACAATGGGCACAAGCTTCCTCAAAATGAAACAAACTATTAACCGCCTTTTTGTCTGAATCAGGAAATTACACAGAGGCATTTGCCATTAGCTCAGTAACGTGTGCAGCTGTTGGGAACATGTGTGTTTACTTTTGGAAATTTGTGTCAGTATGTTTCTAGGTAATAATAGACTGTAGGTGTTTATGTGTATATATGTAAATCTACATAAATTTTGTCATAATAACAACACTTGTATTAGAGTGTAAATTCTATTGATTTTATTAGTGAGTTATAGCTTTCTATTTTATACTTTGATTTTTTTTTTGGGTAAAACTTAAATGTACTGATTCATTTCTTTGTTGGCAGGAATTTTTTTTCCCAAGGTAGGCTGTCTCTATAGCTCAGGTTGACCTGGAATTCACTATAGAGTCTCAAGGTGGCCTTAAACCTCTGCCTCCCCAGTGCTGGGATTAAAGGCATGTGCCATCATACCTGGCCAATTTTTAAAAAGTATTTATGTGGTCCATATCTCATTTTTGAATACAGAATTATTGAAAAATGACAGCGTTTCTACTTCAGGAACATTCTTTCTTTGTAATATGGTGTTTCATAGTATAGATTTTGAGCCTTAGGTCTTTAAGGTTTTAAAGATATGTAACTTTCCAGTGCTTTCCATGTAACACTAAAGACTATAAGTTAATTTTAAGACATCTTGTAGGAGGTGACATTTTTGCAATCAGAGACAGTTCCAATACTCATGCGGTATAATCGTTCAGCTGTACTTAATAACTAGCTTTCTTTAGTATTTTCTTAATGTTTGAATTTTTTCTTATATAGGAATGACAGTTTGTGTCCAAAAAGAGTACATGGTCTCCCTCATATGTGGATCCTAGCCTAGAACTTTTATGTGTGTGTTACTGTGGGTGAGACAGTGTGTAGATCTGGAAGAACTAGAAGGGAGCCCAGGAGAGGGGGTGGGACTAAGGCGTCAAGGGAGAAGGGAGGGAATGTAGCAGAAGGGAGGAGGGGGAAGGTGAGGACTAAAACTAAGAATATATGAATTAATCAAGAAAATAATGAAAAGAATACTGTGTGCTTGGCAATACACAGAAGCCAGGAGTTTAATAAACGTTGACATTGGGCTGGAGAGACGGATCAGCAGTTAAGAGCATGCAGGAGGGACTGAGGAGGCCTGAAAGGCCACTTGAATTCATTTCCCCAGATCCACATAAATAGCTGGGTGTGGCCATACATTGTCTGTACCCCAGTTCTGTGGGGAGCAGAGACCAGAGAAATCCCTGGATTATGAAAGAACTACAGGCTCTGGGGCCAGAAAGGGACTGTGGCTCATGTAAGAAGGAGCAGAAAGGGTGGGGGGGGCACCTGACATTCCCAAGGGATGTCACTGGGGCACATTTACATGTATATACTACACCACACCCACACACATACACACCACCACCACATCACACACACACACACACAAAGTTAACCTTACAGCGAGGGACTCTTTTTACGCTGTATCATTTCTGTAGTAGAGATGATTATTTAAACCCAAGCTGCACATTTAAAATAGCTGCCATTCTTGAACATGAGGACTCCTGGGCATTAGTACTGTCAGAAGTGATCCAGAGTTTCGAGGAGAAGGGGGTGAGGTTAGCTGGGCATGAGGTCTTCTGGTACAGGCTCTTGTCCCAGGTCTTCTACTTAGATTCTTCTCTGTCTATCTTTTTGTGGGGATCAGATCACATTTAACCACAATTCAGGCTAACTATAGTGCCCTAGTCCTCAGCTTCCTCATCCCTTGCCTTCTGTGATGTTATGAGCAAGATACAAGTGGTTGCATGTATGATCTGAACGATCCCCAAGATGTGCTTGGCATCAGGATGCCACTTAAGTAACACTTTGGCAGGGCTTTGGTATTTATAGTGCCAAACCAGTGTGTGCAGGGTGTCTAATGATCATTGCTTTCCCTCCCTCTCTCCTTTCTCTCTCTCTCTTTTTCTCTCTCTCTCTCTTTCTTTCAACCAGATCTTGCTGTGTAGTCCAGGTTTGTCTGGAAGTTGCATTTCTCTTGCCATAACCTCCCGATCTCTGGGATTACAGGTGTGTGATGCCACACCTGGAAAATATTTTACCTAAGCAGAACTTTCTGCTGTATTCCGAATGTTAATTTAACAACCATTTAAAACACTTAAAGGAAAAAAAAGAAGACATTATTCTTTCTACAAATCAACCAGCTAAGAATGTATTTTAGGTATCAGCCAGTTAAAGATTTATTCGTTACAAGTCAGCCAGGCAAGAATTTATTTATTAACATGCCATTTTTTTTGTTTATAATGCATTTTGTCTCAGAGTCTCAACATTAAGCTGGAGATGGAGGATACAAACCCAGTGTAACTTTAGATAAGTGGTTTTGCTTCCTCAGACTCCTCACTTACCAAATGGTTGTCAATACGTGTTGGATAAGACAATGATTTTTCTGATCAAGTAACGTAACAGGTGAAAATGTGTTGCAAAGTTTAAGTGATCTATAAATATAAAACAAGTAAAACAATCGCTGTCTTTGCACAAAGTTATTTAAAGCATAATTTACTAGTGCTGTGAATGCGGGTGTGAAAAAGCCGAGACTGTGATCAGCTGGTACTATGCCAGTTCCTAAGTCTCTTTGTTAACCTAACACTTCTGCATTTAGTAATGTGTAAGGAAAAAGTAGAGCTGACTCAAAGTAGGGGGAGAAAGTTTGAAAGAGGCTTGTGTCCGAAATGGACTAACGGTTGGTTGTGTTCTCAGAGGACTCCCTCCTTCTAATTCAAGGTCACAAAGACACTCTTCATATTTTCTTCCTTTGTTTAGCTGTCGCGTAAGGCCACATAAGGAAAAGCATTCACGAGGCATTTCATTAAACCATAAACCCTCTTTTTGAGAAAATCAGACATTTTTCTGTCATATTTTGGTGGGGATTAATGCAATTAAATAGCTGGCCAGTTTGCCTCTGTGGTCCATTAAAAAAATAGTTTCATGGCCCCCCAGGGACATTTTCTTTTAATCCTTCAAAACTCATGGTGAAAAGACCCTTCTCCTGAGGATTGGTGGACCTCATGAAAAGGCAAAGGTAGAAGAAGCAAGAGCTTTCCCACTCATTTCATCTGCACTTAGTCACGCTCAATTGTAGCAACAATTCACTTCATTTTTTTTGTTCTTTTATTCTTCATGGTAGAAAGTTTAGGAGCCAGTACACTTTGATTGTTCTGGAGTCTTACATATTAAAATTAGGAATGATCTGGCTTTTTAATACATTGAGAAACTTCACCCATCTGCATGTTATCTTCTGGGGATGCATAGTATTCCTCCTGCCAAAGATGGAAGAGCATTTGTGAAATGAAAAGGGCAAGAGAGGCTCATGAGGCTGAGCCAAGCAGCCCAGCAGTGCCTGCAGCACCGAGAGGACTTCTGAGTTTGATATTAACAACAAAGATGGTGACGACCATTTCTCCGTTGCCTTCCTTCTGATAGGCACTGGGCCTGGACTCTCATGCGTGTTACTTGTCATGTCTCTAATGACCTTGCTGAGTTGGTTAAATCTGGGTTGTCAACTTGACAAGATCTAGAATCATCTAGGAGACAAACCTCTGGGCATGTCTGTCAGGGAGTTTCTAGATTAGGCTAATTGATGTGGGAAGACTCCCCCTTACCATGGGTGCCATTCTTGTATGTGCTAGGATATTGAACTGGTTACAGAGAGACTGGGGGCTGGAGAGATGGCTCAGCAGTGAAGGTTTGTGCCTGCAAAGCCTCACGACCTGAGTTTGATTCTCCAGTACCCGTGTAAAGGCAGAGGCAGATGCATCTGGAATTCATTTGCAGTGGCTGGAAGCCCTGGTACATACTCTCTCTCTCTCTCTCTCTCTCTGCTTATAAATAAATAAATATTTTTTTAAAAAAGAGAGTGAACTCAAGCCGGGCGTGGTGGCACACGCCTTTAATCCCAGCACTTGGGAGGCAGAGTTAGGAGGATCGTCGTGAGTTCAAGGCCACCCTGAGACTACAGAGTGAATTCCAGGTCAGCCTGGACTAGAGCGAGACCCTACCTTGACAGACCAAAAAAGAAAAAAAAGAAAAAAAAAGAGAGCGAACTCTGCCCTAGCATAAACCTCTTCCTGCTTCCTGAGTGTAGATTGAACATGACCTGCTGTAAGACCTTCCTTGACACCCAGGACTGTACTCTGAACTGCAAGCCAAAATAAAGCCTTCCTCTCTTAAGTTGCTTCTTGTCCCCGGTAGTTTGTCACAGCAATGAAAATAACTAATATACTATATATCTTTGTTTTTCTTTTTTATCTGTGGTTTTTTTTTTTTTTTGTGTATGAGAGATGTGTTGGTGTGTGGAGTGTGTGGTGCATGCACATGTATGTTTCCTGCAGTGTGTCATGCACTGGTCTGTAGTTGGGGTGCTTGCCTTCTGTGGCCTGAGCGGAACATTGAGTGTTCTGTTCCACTGCTTTTATGCCCATTTATTTCAGCCAGAGTCTCTTATTGATACTGGAGCTTGCTGAGTTTTTCTTTTTTGCTCACTTTTTATAGAAAATGTTCATAAGGCCGGGCTCACGCCTTTAATCCCAGCACTCGGGAGGCAGAGGATCTCCATAAGTTCGAGGCCAGCCTGAGACTACAGAGTGAATTCCAGGTCAGCCTGGACTAGAGCGAGATCCTACCTCGAAAAGCCAAAAAAAAAAATGTTCATAAGTATAGACAATATACCGTGATCATAATCCTCTCCCATGACCTTCACGTCCCGTTCCAAATCCTCCTCCACTGAACTCCATCTTCTTTCCATTTAGACTCTGTTGTAACTCGATGTCATCATTTTGTTCTCCTGTTCGCAGGTCTTGTCAGGCACTGTGAGTCATGAATATCACGGCCACTGTGTGTCTGGATGACAGCGTTGTAAGAGTCCTCCCCTTCCTTTGGCTCTTACAGTCTTTCCACCACCTCTTCCGCAATGGTCCCTGAGCCTTGGAGGGTGTGATAGAGATGTCCCAGTGCTGAACACTCCACTGTCACTTCTCTTGCCTTTTTTTTTTTAAATTTAACCAAACCCAGGGCAATTCCCTGGTTTCCACTCCCTTCTGTGGAATTGGAGTTATAAGCACACATGGTCATCCCCAGTTGTGGGCTCTGGAGACCCAGACTCAGGCAATTTCAGGGCCCCTCAGGCCCTCCTGCTTGTGTGGGAAGCACACATGTCCCCTGTCCCGTCTGTTCATCCAGATGAGGGACGCGAAGGAGCTGAGAGCTTAGTCGCTTGCCTCAGGTCCAGCAGCTCATTCATCCCTGGTCTGCGGGGCCCCAGTGCATTCTTCCTTTCCCCAGGATGTCCCTGCAGGAGGCTTGGAGGAGAGCCCAGCTTGTCCACATGTTCCCAAGACCAGAAGACACTCTCACAAGTTTCCACTGACTTTACGTGTTTAGGTTTGCTTCATCTGTAGACTTGCCGCCATCCACAGAAGATGTCTGTCTTTGATGGTCTGATTTACATAGTCATCATATTGTTCTAGATAAAAAAATACAAGTTGTATTTTCTCTCTTTTTAATTTGAGTATTTCAATATATGAACACGTAATTTGATCATAATTCTCTCCCATTGCCCTCTTTTTTATTAAAAAAATATTTTTTGCTTGAGGTAGGGTCTTGCTCTAGCCCAGGCTGGCCTGAAATTCACTCTGTAGTCTCAAGCTGGCCTCAAACTCTCAGTGATCCTCCTACCTCTGTCTATTGAGTGCTGGGACTAAAGGTGTGCATCACCACTCTGTGCCTTATTTAAAAATATATATATATTTTATTTATTTGTAAGCAGAGGAGATAGAAGAGAGACTGATAGAGAAAATAGGTGTGCCAGGGCCTCCAGCCACTGCAAATGTACTCCAGATGCATGAGCCACCCTGTACATCCAGATCCATGTGGGCACTGGGAACTCGAACTCCACTGTGAGGCTTTGCAAGCGAGCACCTTGACCACTGAGCACTCTCTCCAGCCCCTCCATTACCTTCTTTACTCCCCTCCCCTTCACCCCCATGCTAATGAAACTCTTCTTTTCATGTAGTTTCTCTTCTATTTGGATGTCTCATTCTTTTTCCTTTTTCTTTTCTTTTTGCCTTCCTCCATTACCTATGTTCAAAGTACTGATGGGTTCAATACTGTGTAGGTCTTAGGGAGGTAGTGACCTGTGTTGTGAGGTCATGAATGCACCTGTCCCCATGTCTGGAGGCTAGTGTCCCAAAGACCAAAGCATTCCTCCCACCCTCCCTCTGGCTCTTCCATTCTTTCTGCCCTCTTTTCCACTAGTTTTCCTGAGTCTTGGTGGGGGGGTGATAGAGATGTCTTATGTAGTGTCTCTAGGTCTCAATAGCACTTTGATGAGTTTTGAGTCTCCCAGAATCCACAGCCATTTCCAAAAAGGAACTCTGGTGAGAGCAGCAGTTTTCTTTTTCTTTCTTTCTTTCTTTCTTTCTTTCTTTCTTTCTTTCTTTCTTTCTTTCTTTCTTTCTTTCTTCTTTCTTTCTTTCTTTCTTTCACGCTATTGGTTTAAAATTACATATATTAACACAATAATATGCTCAGTATCATAGGTTCTTAGATAAAGCCACTGAATCCATGATGACAATCCCTCATATGCATTAGTTAGTCTCCCCCCCATGACTCTTACATTCTTTCCGCCCCCTCTTCCTCAAATTTCCCTGAGTCATAGTGGGTGAGTTTATATTTTGCATAGTTATTAGGTTTTTAAGAGTCTGTAGATTTGTATTTTGGACAATTTTGGGCACCCTTGATTCCTCTCTCTATCGTCTTTCCCCAGGTTATCTGCCTTGCTGTGGGAATAGCTCTTTTGCTCGCCATCTCACTTCCTTAGAGGTTGCGTTAGGGCTCTAAATGGTGAGTTTGAGGTGAATGGAAAAGATGGAAAATATTTATTTATTTTTTAATCCTCCTAGTCCCCAGGCAAATTGCCATCCAGTTGGTCAATTATGACTTCTTCAAGGTCAAGGCTAATTTTTGGAGGGAAAGCTTCAGACTCCAGGAGTCTGTTTGCATTTTAAGTGTGTTGTGTTTGAAATTAGAGGGTGATTTCTCATTTAGTCACTCCTGTGCAGCTGGCCCACCCACTTTCCTTCTACTCTTTTTTAAAAAATATTTTATTTATTCATTTTCAAGCAGAGAGAGAGAGAGAGAGAGAGAGAGAGAGAGAGAGAGAGAGAGAGAGAGAGAGCGCACCAGGGCCACCACCTTGTGGGTCTGACTTATGTGGGTCCTGGGGAATTGAACCGGGGGGCCTTAGGCCCTGGAGGCAAGTTCCTTAACCACTGAGCAATCTCTCCAGCCCTCCTTCTACTCTTTAACACTCTGCACATGCTCTTTGTTGACCTTGATCTTGCCACTTGGGCCTTTAAGGATCCATGGACAGTAGGCATGCTCTCTTCCTCCCCCACCCCTCCCCAGGGTGCATATAACAGGGTGTATGTTTTCTGCAGAGAATTTAAAAGTAATTAAAAGCTTAATTTTAATCTGTTTAGTCAAAATCCAGCAACTCAAACACCACCTTTCGGAGTTATGGCTCTCAAAATCAACCTTCTGATTTAAGTTCTCAACGACTATGCCAGTCACTGTTGTATTTTAATGATATCTATGTAAGCTTCCGGTGAGCCGTGAGCACATTTTAATGTGATTCCCTTAACACGTTGTGATCTGAATGGAATTGTATCTGACAACTCTCAATTACATTCTTGGGACCTGGACATTCAATACACTTTTGTTTTGAGGACAAGTTCACAAAGGTTTGGCATTTCTCAGACTTGCCATGGGTCCACTTTGTGTGCATGACTTTGGGGGTACTTTTTATCTGTGTGTTCAAACATCCGGTTTGAAATAAACGATAATAGTACAGTGACAGACCTACCACAAAGCTTCATTAAGTATGCTATTCTGTGTGGCCACTTGGGATTTTTACATTTAAATTGTAAAGCAGTGTGACAGAGTGAGAGGTATGAGTTTTCCTAAGTGAAAATTTTAAACTGGAAATACCTTATTCAACGTGAATATTATCTTTCAAATTGAAATTTAACTTACAACTAAATGAATGGAGAAAATAGAATGTCCCGTGCCTGGCTCAGTTTAGTGGTTGTCTTCATGTATCTTTGAGAGACATTTATGTTTTGTGCCTCATCATGATTATTTGTGGGATTCTTTCTGTGGTCTCCCTGCATGCCCCTATAGTTGGCCATCATTTCTCAGAATTGCTGCAATGGCTTCCCTCTTTCTGTCTGCATCCAACACCTTCCCCAGTACCATCCATGTTCCCTCCTCTCTGTTCTCAGAGTGAAGCCTGTCTGCTTTCTACTTAGAATCCTTCCCTTGCTCTCGTGGCCTTCGGTACCTGTAGCTTTCTGGCCTTCCGTGGTCTGGGCTTGTGTGTTTCTCTTGGACCTGTTTCCCAGGATTCCTGCAGCACACCTGGATTTCTCCCAGGGCTCCTGCAGCACACCTGGATTTCTCCCAGGGCTCCTGCAGCACACCTGGATTTCTCCCAGGATTACAGCAGCACACCTACATTTCTCCCAGGATTCCTGCAGCACACCTATATTTCTCTCAGGATTCCTGCAGCACACCTACATTTCTCCCAGGATTCCTGCAGCACTCCTGGATTTCTCCCAGGATTCCTTCAGCACACCTACATTTCTCCCAGGATTCCTGCAGCACACCTGGATTTCTCCCAGGATTCCTGCAGCACTCCTGGATTTCTCCCAGGATTCCTTCAGCACACCTACATTTCTCCCAGGATTCCTGCAGCACTCCTGGATTTCTCCCAGGATTCCTTCAGCACACCTACATTTCTCCCAGGATTCCTGCAGCACACCTGGATTTCTGCGTTTGCACCTGTTTTGTCCTTGGCACCTTCCCTTCTTGCGGCACCCCCTCCTCCCTGCAAAGACCTGGCCAGCTCCAGTCTCCAGACACTGAGAGCCCGAGCCAGTCATTCACCACCTGTCCCTTGTGCTTCGGCAAGTATGTGCATCTGCTTCCACCGTGACATTTATGGCACGTGCTCTCATTGCTGGGGTCTGTGCTGTCCTGTTCCTGCCTTCCCCAGCTCCCACACTGAGTTTGCACTCATAGAGGTGCAAACTAGGCATGCGCTCTCAATGCTGCATGCATGGACCACTGAGCCGCAGTGGACTCTGAAAGGCTCTGTCCTGGGTGGTGCTTTCTAGTGGACCCCAAGCTAAATGGTCTAATCCCCAGGGAAGGGCTTAGAAATATGAACCTAGGGTTACTGTGGCCACTTGAGTTAGAATCTGTGTCACCTGGGAATTTGCATTAAATTCTAACGGATTTTTTTTGCCTAGGAAGCAATGAAAATCATAATCAATTATTTCTTTTGCATTCCTTCTGTTAGCTTGCTGTTCTATAAAATAAATAGATTAATAAATAGTCATCCTGTAGCTTTGTGTAAGAAAATAAAGTCTATGTATGTACAGTTGTCAGAAAGCCCCTATTCACATTTCATTTAATTCTCAATTATTCTGGGATGTAGAAGGGCCATTAAAATTATTTCAAAGAAAAAAATTTATTTCAAAGATACAGAAACTGGAGATCAGAGAATTTAAATAACTTGTTCAGGGTCATGTTTTTAAAAGGTATTTATGTAATTAGGTTATTAGGGTCTTCAATCACTAGCATTTTAAACAATACAAAAGTGGGGGCTGGAGAGATGGCTCAGAGCTTAAAGGTGCTTGCTTGCAAAACCTGATGGTCTGGGTTCAGTTTCCCAGTTCCCACATAAAGCCAGATGCCCAAAGTGGCGCCATGTATCTGGTGTTCATTTATAGTGCCCCTGGTGTTCCCTCCCCCCTCTCTCTGTTTATCTATCCTCTATCTATCATCTATATCTATCTTATCTATCTATCATCTATCAATCTATCATCTATCTATCTATCTATCTATCTACATTTATTCTTGCAAATAAAGAAATAAATAAAAACATTAAAAATAATAAAAATCAGAAGGGATGGAATTTCTCTTCATGTTTCCTTAAAAACAAACATAGTGAATATGTGAGTTATGCTAAATAGCGTATTTCAGTGACTTAGAGAATAAACAATTTGCTATGAATTTCAATTTCATCTGGACTGGTTTTAATTTTGGATAAAATTTAAATGGAATTATATATGTGATTATTCTCTGAAAACACAATCATCAGAAAAAGTGGAGTATTTTAAGCAATTTGGGAGGTTCTCTTATTACTGAAAAAAATAATGTCAAGGTTAAGAAAGAGCTATTTTGAGTAAAAGTTTGGTCTTGTGTTGATGTTGACTTCTCCATTTCCATCTTCCACCCCCGCCCCCATCTTGTGTGTTATTTGTTTCTCCACCTTTTTTTTTTTTTTCTGAGACAAGCCTGGAAGTTTTAGCAGAGTTTTAGGTTCTGGAAAGTGGATTGTTTTTCCTCTCTTCCTCCTCTTCTTCCTCCTCCTGCTTTAAGTGTTGATACCTGGGATCAGTAGCTTTCTATGTTAATACTCCCCTTAAATCTATATCCTTGATTCAGTTCTGCTACTGATTTTTTTTTTCTTTTGAGGTAGAGTCTCACTCTAGCCCAGGCTGACCTGGAATTCACTATGTAGTCTCAGGCTGGCCTCAAACTCATGGCTATCCTCTTACCTCTGCCTCCCAAGTACTGGGATTAAAGGTGTGAGCTACCATGATGAGCCCTGCTACTGATTAAAAAATATTTTATTTATTTATAAGTAGAGAGAGAGAAAGAGAGAGACACAGAAGCAGAGAGAGAGAGAGAGAGAGAGAGAGAGAGAGAGAGAGAGAGAGAGAGAGAGAGAGAGAGAGAGAATTGGTGCATCAGGGCCTCTAGCCACTGCAAAAGTACTCTACTTTGTGCACCTGGCTTTATGTGGGTATTGAGGAATTGAACCCCTGACCTTAGGCTCTGGAAGCAAGCCCCTTAACCACTGAGCAATCTTTCCAGCCCCCCTGCTACTGATTTTAAACACTGGCTAAGAGGAAGCTGCTTGCTAATGACACTATGTGACACAGACCATGGCATCTCAGATACATTGAAAATAAGCCTGTTCCTTTCCTGACTCATCTCCTCCTGCCTTAGCGTGGGGGCAATCCTTCTCTGAGCTGGCATTACCCACAGTCTGGTTCACCTCTCCCACTTCTTACCCAAGGATGACCTTTGATCTAGTTCTCTCTCTCAAACGGTATCATGTAGCCCAGGCTGGTCTCAAACTCACTATGGTGCTGACATGCTGAGTAGGACTTAATTCTGCCACACCCTCCTCACACGGCTGTGGCCATGGGCAGATCTGCACTGGCACCGGAAGGATCCATTGTAAGATGGAGTTGGTTGTCCCTCCTTGTGGAGGCTCATCAGCTTTGCAGCGTTTGCCCCACCATTGAAGCTTTAAGCTTCAGTGTTCCCGTTCCCTGTCTCCGTGGGTGTGTTCTCATTGAGAGCTCACTGCAATACCCGCTGATCCTGGCCTTTCTGTCCTCTGCTGTCTCCTCTGCCATGTACACTCCCTCTCTTTGGTCCTCACCCTTCTGATAGCGTACCAGTCTCCTCCAGGCTAACCTGCTTTCTGAATGTTCCTTCGTTCCTTCTCTAGGAACTTTTTTCATTCATCTTCCTGGGTTAACCAGACAATAGTTTAGGATTTTTTTTCCTTAAAAAATATTTATTAAAGGGGGAGAGAGAAAGAGAAAGAGAGAATGCAAGCACACATAAGGGCTTTCTGCTACTGCAAACTCCAGACCCATGCAGCCCTTTGTGCATCTGGTTTTATGTAGGTACTGGGGAATCGAACCCAGGCTGTCAGGATTTGCAAACAAGCACCCTTAACTGCTGAGCTAACTCTTGAGCCCAAGCTGAGGTTTCTTTAGGTACGTAAGCAGACACTCAGATAAGTGTGGCTCTTATGTAAAAGTTGAAGCCCATAGTTGTCTAGAGAAAAGGTCGGCTCTCCCCAGGGCCCTGGGTTGGCCCAGTGGCTTGGTTGCAGCTGGTTCCAGCCAGTGAGAACAGGGGAAGAAGTTAGGAGGACATAGCCCTTCCTTCAATGACCTTGTTGGCCACTGGACATATTATTCCTATTCATATCCCATTAGCTACGACTTTATCACATGCCCGTAGCTAGCATCTGGGAAGGCTGTGTGATGTAGTCTTTGGCTCAGCACCGTCTAAACAGATGCACCATGCGTCATGTATGTAATCTCAAAAGTTCAGCCAGGCATGATGGCACATGCCCTGTAGTTTCAGTTCCTCGGAAGGGAGGCTGGGGCAGGAGGGTCTCTGGTGTTCATGAATTTGTGATTAGCCTGAGACCCCATTTTATAAACAAAACTCTGTAATCTAAATTTTAAAATGATACTGAAGCTGGTATGGTGGCTCCTGAAAGGCCTTCTTATGCATTAAAAATCCCAGTGTTTTCAGGCAGGTGGATTTCCTTTGGTTTCCCTTGTTAAATGTGCCATTAACAATTCAGGAATGCTTTTGGGTGACATTCACATTCCGATATAATGGCTGTTTCTCTGGGTCCACCAATCATGTTTTGGAAAACAAGATAACCAGTGTTTAGAACATTCCTGTTTTTCCTAGAACTTGCTTCTGTGGAAAGTGCCTTGGTCCAGTGAAAGAACAGGATAGAGCTGTTTGCATGGACCCTCATACTGAGAGTTCCTGTTGAGTGTTTAGGAGAAAATGGCATTTCCAGGAAATATTCTACACATATGTGTGTAAGATGGATACACTGTATTACCAGAAGTCAACAAGCGAGCAAAACAGCGCTTCCAGGAATGAAATGAACAAACACCGCTTCTCATTATGTTAAATGGAGTCTGTTCAATTGAAGAAGTCACAGGCTGTTTCTCCCTCTCTAGCCTGTCTTGAACCCCCCATGGTCAGGTGGCTAAAGGAATAGCTTTCCTAGACTGGCCCCTGGGACATCGTGGCTGCTTTCTTTCCAGAATGAACAGCAGTGAGATGAGGTTGGAATAGGAAAGAGAAATGCCCAGGATCAACAGTTTCCTGCACCTCATCCCTCCCGTCCCTCCCGCAAGCTGAACTCCTCTCCTCTTTCCCACAAGTGGCTCTTGGGATGAGTCTGTGACAACCTCCAGCAAAATGAGACGTATAGTAGTGGTAATTAACGATCACCACCGTCACCATGAGGATGGTGTTACAAGCACGTGCAAGCATCTTGCTAAGGTGCTCTATGTGTGTTACTCAACTCTCCCCACATTTAGATGATGGAATGGAAGCATATGTCAAATGGGTTGCCCGGGGTCATGAAATAATGAGTTGATAAACAGGATTGATGCCCAGGTATGAATCTAAATTGTGGGCTTTCAGTCCTGTTCCTGAACATCTCTGTGTGGCAAAATTGGGAACGAGATGGAGAGGGTCAAGGAGTGGAGCCTCAGAACACAGGGTCTGTAAGTCAGGAGGATTTGACTGAGACCTTTGGAAACCAAGATGATTTCCTCTCTCCCTTTGGTTTTCTCAGACAGGATCTCACCATGTAGCCTACACTGGTCTCAAACTCACAATCTTCCAGCCTCAGCTTCCCGAGCGCTAGGATTATGGGTATGTGCCGCCATGACTGGCAGGGTACAGCAAGGAGCCAGAAGTGGCAGATCTGTAGACATTTAAGTGCTGGAAACTTTCACTGTTTCACTGTGACTCTCTTTAAGATTAGCAAGCTAGGGCTGGAGATATGGCTTAGTGGTTAAAGTGTTTGCTTGCAAAGCCTGATGGTCCAGGTTCAATTCCCCAGTACTCACATAAAGCCAGATGCACAGAGTGTCTGGAGTTTGTTTGCAGTGGCAAGAGGCCCTGACATCCCCATTCTCTCTGCCTCTGCTTGCAAATAATTAAATAAATAATGATTAGCAAGCCATAACCATAATGTAGCTCAACCCTTTTTTTTTATTGAGCTCAGAGACATGAGAACTGGAGACTGACATCTCAGAAATATAAAATTATTTGTCTGAAGGTGTGTTCCCACTAAAGGAAAATAAAACCAGCCATGTACGTGGACTTGTTCTTTGGTTCCAAGTTAATTTTATTTCATTACACTGTCTCAATGTGACCTTTTAAGACTTTGTACCCAAGCCTTGTTTGTTGTTTCTGTTAAATGTTTCTACTTGTTACCAGTAGATAAAGCGCCTGGAAAGTATCAAATGGGGAGTATGTTTGCTTGAGGAGTAATAGCAGGGAGATGGAGATGCTGGCACACAAAGCTATCCCTTAGCTGCTTAGGGCAACAGAAACGATGTGCTGATATGGTGGGTGACGGCTGGGAGATGTGCCAGGGGCCCCTCTACAGTGTGGAGAGATGGAGACAGCCTACTGATTGGACATCTTTTCCCCAGTCTTCTGTGGTGAATACAGAGGCCCCGTCCCTCACTTGTGGGAGTCCTGGTTTCACAGTTCTGTGAGTGGAGAGAGGGAGTAGTGTGTATACAGTGCCACCCCAGGATGTTTGTAGCATGAGGAGGTATGTTCTTAGAATCCAGAATGGGAACCCTCATTCTGGGCAATATGAGTTCAGTAGTTTTTGTAAGCTGCTCTCCCAAGACATGTAGGCTTGCTTTGTAATCTCAAAGAATCCACTTACAAGCACTGGGATCTCGTGCATTCTTAATGATCCTAACCATTCTAATGGTGCATTCTTCCTAAATACATTGACTTCCCGTATAGCCACAAGGAGGATTTATTTGTGGAAGGGTGTCATGAATTGATAGTAGAAACTGTAATTTGGAGAAAGCAAAAATACTTTTGAAAGACAACCTTTCCTTTAGATCTTAGATAATTAGGAGAGTGAAAATGAGAGCTTGAACTGGGTGAGATTTCCTAAGAGCTCAGCTCTGATGGGTTTGCATAGGCAGAGCTCTCAATAGTCTGATTGGTTGGGAGATGAAAACACTCTTGGTGTAGCCTATGCCACGAGCTTTCGAGTGAGAAAGACTTGGTTTTAATTCTCACCTTGACAAGGTTTTATTTGGTGACTTTGGACCTCAGTCTGTTTTCTCATCATTGAAATGGGAGTAATAACATTTTGTGGATTATTGTACAGAGTAAATAACTACTATATGTTTAGAGGCAACCCCAAAGCCAGAATGGAGGGAAAACAATTATACCAGAAGGGGGAGGTTCCACATTATTGTGTTATTTTTCAGATTGTATTATTACTTAGATTGTGTTATTGGAGAAAACTGGTAGAGATTATAGGGGTGTTAAAGGTTTTCCCCCAAGCTACTTTTGTTGCTGCTGTTTGTGAACTATGAATACATACCTAGAGCCTGATGCATCGTAACTTGTAGTCAGTAGTTTTTTATGCTATTAAATATCCTTCAAATGATCATTTTAGTGGCTGCATAACATTATTGGTCTTAATGTGGGGATTTTAGACTATTCCTAACATATTCCTCATGATTGGTGAAATGCATCTTTGGATTTGTGGTTTAGTTCCTACAAGGGAAATTGGTTTGAAATTGACAATCTGGCTTGGGTACCCAAAGCTATCACTATAAGGGGCTTAGCTTCTCTGTCGTTTGCACTGCTGTTTTGTCTGTCAGCCTGCAGATCTGAGAACACGCCTTCTCATCATGTTTCTCTTTAGGATCAAGTGCCAAATGAATGCTTGCTGAAGGTTTTGGAGGCGAGTTGAAGAGTTTTGAGGCCCCTCAGTCTCCGATCTTCTGTGTTGTAGGAACTATTCAAAAGTGAGAGAGGGCCTGGGATTTGAATGATAATATCATCACTTCCCTCTGGCAGCTCATTACCTAGTTGAGGAGAGAACAGTAGCTGGAAAGAAGTAAAGAAATTAGGGAAGTGAGCCGGGCGTGGTAGCGCACGCCTTTAATCCCAGCACTTGGGAGGCAGAGGTAGGAGGATTGCCGTGAGTTCAAGGCCACCCTGAGACTATATAGTGAAGTCCAGGTCAGCTTGGGCTAGAGTGAGACCCTGCCTCAAAAAACAAAACAAAACAAAACAAAACAAAACAAAACAAAACAAAACAAAACAAAAAAAAAAAGAAATTAGGGAAGCCAGAAATCTTACCTGAAAATTTGGCTAGGAGTTCAGAAGTCCTCCATTCTGAGAGAATCTTTCCTCTGGGGTCATCAGAGAGGCTCTGTGGAGAAGGAGGAGTGGGTTGGGTTTTAGGATCTGCCAGTGTGTGTGGGGAGAGAAAAAGGGGGGATGGGAGGTAGAATGATTTTAGGCAGGTGCAGTTGTATAAGAGAAATAACATTACACAGGGTGGGGCAGCAATAGGAAAATTGGAAGGCAAACACTTTGAGAGGTACAGTCAGCAATAAAGAGGCTTTGTAGGTTTATGAGGACACAAGGAAAGTGGTTGAACTGGAAATTCAAAGGTGGTGTCAGAAGTCTCTCTCTGAGAAGGTCACTCATAAGAACCCAAATGCTTGGCAATAATATTGCATGCATCTGGAAACCTTTAAAAGTTTATATGAGTTTCATTGAATCCCCACTGACCCCACCCCATGTCTAAGAGTAGGTGGTGATTAGTATCCCCATTTTACAGGTGGGAAGCTTAGATCCCAAGTGATTGGGTGATTTTTCATGGTCACAGTTCCTTCCTGACCTATTGTGTGTCTATAGTTTCTCCCCCCCCCCTTTTTTTTGTGATGCCTCAGGCATTAGAGACACAGGGACAGGAATTTCTATTATCAGAGGCACTGCTCCTTGGGGGAGTGGTATCATCGTCTAGATAATATATTCCAAACCATCCTCCCAGGTCTGTTGCTCCAGGCATCAGTAGCTCCGTTTTATGGAGAACAAAATTGAGATTCAAGGAGGACAAATTTCCCTGAAAGGACATATCCAGTTAGAGGCAGAACTGGTAGCCCTCATCCCAATGTGTATGGCTTTGTTTTCATCTCTGTCAGCATTTTTGTTGCTACGTGTTCCTAATACAACAAATGGCATCAGTGGCATACACTTTGATAAGGAGGAATTTTTAGCTTAGTAGCACACAGGTGAGAAGGTAAGGAACTGGTACATCTCTGTGGCAGGTGCATGTGTGTGACTCTTCAGGCTCCTTGTAGGCTAGATGCCAGGATACCCAAGTAAACTAGAGAGAACTTCATTCTGCTGAAATTTGGAGGAAAAGAAAAAAAAATATGCCATTTAAGTCTCAAGGATTTTTTTTTTCTATCTGGAATTCATCTACTATTACATAAAAGAATTTTTGCATAAATACTGGCAGCAATGGTAAAAACGCCCAAGTCCTTATTTGAAAGGCGCCAGAATTGACCTCAAAAGCATGATGCTCATAACGCTTTTGCCTTTTAAGTGGAATTCTTCTTGACTTGGTTCTTTGTACAACCAACACCTCTGAACTGCAGCTGCTTCTATTTCCTGCTTTGCTCAGTCATGTGATAGAATGCATTGGGGGGGGGAATTACACATGCAGTGTTGTGATATTTT
The DNA here is from genome assembly GCA_004024765.1 of Zapus hudsonius. Taxonomy (NCBI): domain Eukaryota; kingdom Metazoa; phylum Chordata; class Mammalia; order Rodentia; family Dipodidae; genus Zapus; species Zapus hudsonius. Next base: position 3,958 of record PVHP010021711.1, on the reverse strand, counting down.
GGACTAAGTTTACTAAAGCACATACCTTGGCTTAATATTACATTGTATTTCGTAGAGAGGAATGGAGATTAATGAATATTTCCAAAAAGTAATTAGGGATAGTAGAAATTTGAGTTCTTATAATTTTGGAGGTCTATAGTTAAATTTCTTCAGGGCCCCTTCTTAACTTTGGGATGGAGAGTCAAATGGTCATCATAGCCTGCATGGTGCCGAGAGAGTGGCCCCTGGCTTATGTCTCTAGCCTAGGTCCTTTGTATCTTGCACTCGGCTCCATAGAAGGAATTTTGAAACCTGAATTGGGTCTGCTTGCTCTCTGGCACCCCCTGTTTCCTTTTGTCCAGCTAGCTTGTGTTCTGTCCCTTCTCCTCTGGGCTCCCCTACTGCTTATGCTCAGCCCCAGAGCAGGATGGGCCTTTCTGACTCATGCTTTCCCTGGCACTTCTGTCCTCTGTTTTCTAGGAATGCAAGGGTATATTTGGCATATGTGGGATTAAGTGGCCAGTTTGCATAGGGAAGTTGTATGACAGAAATAAGTGACAGAATGGCTTCCTATAATTCTGGCCTGCAAATCGTAGAAACAAGCCTTGGAAATCAAATATGACTCTGATGTTTAAGAGAAAGCCTCATGCTTTAGCGTGACTTGGCTGAACCAGGGCAGAGAGAGGGACAGTGAAATTCAAAGACTTTCTCAAGGATTCCTCAGAGTGAAGATCCAGGTGCTATCAGAGAAAAAGGGAATAATCAGTATCCATGCATGTCTCCTGTGAGAAGAAAGGAGGCATGGGCCGAGGCCCTGAAGGGACTCTAATACACAGAGAGGAAAGGAGAGAGGTCTTTGCTCTCCAGCCTGGGGAGGGCCACTGAAGGATTCCGAGTGGAAGGGACTATATTCCCTGAGCAGTATTTTCAGTAGGTGAGTCTTTTAGTGGTAGACTGGAAGGACGAGTAAAAACTGGGCTGGGTATAGAGAGACCAGTGGGAGATTAGTGTTAGCAGGCAGTATATGCCAAGTCTGAAATCCAGAATTGACCATGTGTCATTAGGACATGAGGGTAGGGACTCCCCCATTTGGGAAATCATGTGACTTTTTTGCCTCAGGTGTCCACGATGTGGCAGTTTTGCCGGCCCACTTGGTGGGATACTGTCGGAATGAACTCGTGAACATCGTGGGTCCAGAGTGAGATTAACAACTCTAGAGTCCTTTCTTTCCACTGTGGTTTGCTTCTATCTTCTGCGTGTCTGATAATTTTCTAGCCACCACTTGACTTTGTTTCCTGAAATGAAAAGTTGAGGTGTGCGAAAGCCCTCTGTTCACAGTCACCCCAGCACATTCTTGCTTTGTTAGGGAAAGAGTTCGCCTCTAGAGTGTAGGTTCACCTGGTCTTTGATATGTTCTGAGACAGGAATTTGTCAAAGTGCAAGGTTATTTGAATGTGGATGCTGGTCCCATTGGGCAAGGAAACCCTTCAATGTGAATTAAGTTCAGAATCTGTACAGTGGCCTATTCATGGCAATGTTAATTGTCGCCATTTGAATGGAGTTGGACAGTGTGTAGATGATGGGGAAACGCCTTCAACAAAGCTCTTTTCATGGGTGGCTCTTATAGTGTGCCCAATTCTGCAGTTCTTAGATAAAAGTCTGTATTTTCTCCCAAGGTTTTTGTCATAGTTAGAGATTATGGTTCACAGGTCAGTACATTTAACCCTTGGGAGGAGCCTTCCTAGAATGACAACTTTTAAATGATTTGGGGCCTGATGTATATTGTGTTTTAATCTTTTTTTTTTTTTTTGTTAGTTTGTGTGTGGTGCTGGGGATCGAAGCCAATAGCCCTGGGCCGACTAGGAAAACATCATTGAGCTACATTTCCAGCTGTTTTTGATTTTTTTTTTTGAGATAATTTCACATATTTCTCATGTTTGTGACTGGCTTCAAACTCTGTCTACCAGCATGATCTCAAACTTTTCTTAAATATCATTATTTTTTATTTATTTGGGAGCAGAGAGAGTGATTGTGGGTGTGTTAGGGTCTCTTGCTGTTGCTAATGGGCTCCAGATGGGTGCCCCTGAGCAGTATTTTCAGTAGGTAAGTCTTTTAGTGGTAGACTGGAAGGACGAGTAAAAACTGGGCTGGGTGTAGAGAGACCAGTGGAAAATTAGTGTTAGCAGGCAGTATATGCCAAGTCTGAAATCCAGAATTGACCATGTGTCATTAGGACATGAGGGTAGGGACTCCCCCAGCTTGCAGGGCCTCTTGGCACTGCAAACAAACTCCAGACACATGTGTTGCTGGCTTACATGGTACTGGGAAACTGAACCCAGGCCAGTAGTTTTTGCAAGCAAACACCTTTAGTGGCTGAGCCATCTCCCCAGCTGTGCATTTTCATCTTGGGAGATCATTTCTCACAACGGTTACGTCAGAATTGCACTTCATATACAGTAGCCCATATCAGCTCATTTTTGTCTTTACACACTAATATAAGATAACTGCTGAGGGCTGGAGAGATGGCTCAGTGGTTGGGGCACTTGCCTCCAGTGCCTGGGGCCCCTGGTTCAGTTCCCCCGGGTCCCATGTGGGCCGGACCCACAGGGTGGTGGCCCTGGTGCGCTCTCTCTCTCTCTCTCTCTCTCTCTCTCTCTCTCTCTGCTTGAAAACGAATGAATAAAATATTTAAAAAGAAAAGATAACTGCTGAGATCTTGGTCAAATTGCTAGTCTAATTTTTTTCCTCCTGAGTACTGGGGAAAGTACTAAGTACAGGACCTTGTGCATTCTAGGTAGTTTCTCTACTACAGAGCCACACCCCCAACACTTAAATTGTAAAATTGAGTTGCAATGTAGACCAGGCTAACCTTGAACTCGTAATCCTCTGTCTCATCTACCTGAGAGCTGGGATTGTAGGCCTGTGCCACCATCCCAACTCCAGTGGGGTTTGTAAGAAAGTAGTTAAAAGTTACGTGTCTGGACCTCCAAACTTTGTAAATAGAGTTTCATTGTCCGTTTATTTGAGGAGCTCATGTGGTTTTATGCACATGCATTCATTAATTCTCCAGAAAGCTCTGTGTGTAGGCAGGGAAAATATTTCTTTCCTTCAAGGCAGATTGCACATGGAGAAACCAAGTCTGGACTCAAAGCAGTACTGGCTGTGGCTGGAGAGGCGGGGCTAACTCCTGCTACCCACTCTCAGTGAAAATCTGAATTCATTTCTCTTTGGAAAATAACCATGATCTCCAAGGAAAACAGCACCAGAGGACAACTTTTCCCCAGAGAGCTAAATTGTGAGCGGGACGGCTTGCTCTTTAAATGGAGAGGTGGGTTGCTTTCTTTGCATTACCATGGTGTATTTGTCTGCTGTAGCCGGAAAAGCAGGTAGCCGTGTGTGTGTGTGTGTGTGTGTGTGTGTGTGTGTGTGTGTGTGTGTGTGTGTGTGTGTGTGAGAGAGAGAGAGAGAGAGAGAGAGAGAGAGAGAGAGAGAGAGAGAGAGAGAGAGAGAGATTTCGTTTCTAAATGTCATATTTGGATGTCCCCATCTTATATGACTGTATATACCCTTCAAGGCGTAAGAAAGGGCCAGCAGCTGCCTTTGTGACAGGTGCCCACCTCTCTCCTTCTGGATTAAAAAAACAATTTATTTATTTATTTATTTGCAAACAAAGGAGGAGATAGAGTCCATGACATGTCAGGGCCTCTTGGCACCTGGCTTTACATGGGTGCTGGGGAATCAAACCCAGGCCATCAGGCTTTGCCAGCAGATGCCTTTAACCACTGAGCCATCTCTCTGGCCCTTCCTTCTTGATTTTAATATCTGGGATAGACATTGCCTCTTCTTCCTTCTCAGCCTCTTTTCCTCTCCCACTAGGACCATGTTAAGACTAGAGCTGTCAAAGGACTTGGTGGGGAGAATAAAGCCTTGTTTTCTGTCTTGTTTCTGTGACAGTTCTCCACATGTGCGTAGCTCCACC
>PVHP010021710.1:0-29150 GCA_004024765.1 Zapus hudsonius | reverse complement strand
CACTGCCCTCCCCTCCCCCCTCCACTGGATAACCTCCTCCATGGGTCGTCTGGATCAGTCCTTGTGACAGGGGACCATGGATAGACTAGTAATCAGCCAGTTTCTCCTGTCCGTACCTCTGGATAGTCTCCCCCACCACGGCTCTCACAATCTTTCCGCCCCCTCTTCCGCATAGTTCCCTGAGTCGTGGTGGATGAGTTATAAGTTTGCTTTAAGGTTGTGAGCTTAGGGGTCCAAGACCCAAATTTTGAAGATTTCTTTGTTGATATAAATTGTTTTCACAAGATTGTTAAATATGACACTCAAAACTAAGCAAAGTTCCCACAGACTTATAACTTCCATAACTATAAAATCAAAACAAGCTTGATTGTGACAAAGCAAATAGAAACCAATGCAACTCAACTACATTAATAAAACAAGATAGATAGTGAGATTTTATAAAATCGCCCCTTACTTTGTCAGTCGGGTATGGGCATGTCTGTATCTGTATTGTCCCATGTCCCGAACTTCATATGACACTGTCCCTTCAAAAACTCTGCTTTCACATGAGCCTTTCTCGAGGTCAGTCAGCAAATGCATGCTCTGCTCATTAAGGTCACTGGCTTCCTCTTGTTGGCTCGAGACAATTAAAATCGCACCTGAGGTTCTCAATGAGCTCATTGATACCAAGTGATAAGAGCTCTTCAAGAATATGAAGATGCTTATGAGCTTATTCCGGCTCAGGCATATGAAGAGCTCTCCAGAATAAGCTCATAAGCATCTTCACATTCTTCTCAAGATGAAGATATTTTTTTTTTATTTTAAAAAGTCAAGGTTCCCACAAAGAACTCCTAAGAATATATTGGGAGAATTTCAAAGGTGTTTGGATCTGACTGGCTCTTTATAGGAGAGAGTTGAGGTACAGAGAATTGGTTGAGAGTCCTGGCTGCCAAGGGCAGAACTGCTGGGGAGGAGACTCTGGTGTGGAGCCTGAACTCTCCCTCAAGACATCACAGATTTGCCTAAGCAACTGAGCATGCACGTCAAGTTCCTTTTTAAAAAGGAACTGAAATTGAAGCAAAGAGTTTCCTTTGGTAGATAGATCTTCATCTTTTGGTAGTTCATAGTGTAATAGACAGCAGGGTATGTATAAACAAAACATATACAAAAGTGGATTCAACATAAATACCCAGGTTAGTGAATAATTAGAAAACAAAAATGCACAAAGTCACAACCAGGTCAGGAACTAGAACATTCCCAGAGTTGCAGAGGTCTCAGTGTTCTTCCTGGTCTCTGTCCTATTTCTCTCTCTAAAAGTAACTGCTATCCTGGCCTTTATCATAATGACCCTCTTGTCTTTTTAGTCTCTTATCCCTATGTGCTTCCCTAAATGACAAAGTTTAGCTTTATTTGTTTAGATGAGCTTTATGTATTTACATCTGATGGTTTTGCTCAGCACTGAATTGATGAAATTTCCTTTTGCTGCTCTCGGTGGCTTTAACTCTTAGGCAGTCTGCGTTGGCGGGCATCTGGGTGGTTTCCAGCTTGGAGTGGTTATGAACAATGCTTCTATAAACATTCCTGCACATAGTCTGGTCCACAGGATGTCCATATACACCTACCTCCAGGGCACTTTCCCACAATGGAGTCATGCCTTAGGAGATAAAGCCAGTACTTTCCAAAATGTGGGCTTCATTAAACTTCCACAGGCAATGGTCCTATTATTGCTCCTCCATAGATCTTTTTATTACTGAACTGAAATTTTATATTGCTCAGGTATGGTACTATCTCACAGTGGACTTAGTTTGCATTTCTCTGAAACCTGCTTCAAAGAAAGCACTTATGTGATAGTTACTGGCCACCTGTGTTTCCTCTGTGTCTTTTGGCCATCTCTCTATTACCAGATTTAAAATTTCTTTAAAAATAAATTTCATCTTCATTAAAATTGCATTTGACAGATAAGTGTACCCAATTTCCAAGCTATGTGTGCTCAGCTGAGAACTATCTACACCTAAGGGTAAAATACCTGAACTCTGTCAAGCCTAAAATTAATTATTTTAACTTCAAAGTTGCTGAAAGGATAAAAACAATAAAGCTCACAGAAATATATCCTTCCAGGTCATTTTTTCTTATCTCCATTTTCCAACTCTAAAAACCTTTAATTTTTCTCCCTCATTTCCCTGTATTTTCTTAGGGAATAAACATAGACCTATGTGTCACAGTCTTTGGTTAAAATCATCAAGCATGGAGAAAGTTATGTATTTTTCAAGTCTGTATTTCTCATGCTGTGTGTTATAAGCATTATTATGCTAGCATGTGTAAGTATAAGTAGTGCCACCATTGTATAAGTGACCTTTGTGGCTGAGATAATATTAAATACAATACATACATATGGCTCCAATCGTGAACATACCTAATAAAAATGAATAGACTGTTTACTTAAGCCTGGGTTCTACCTTTGGCTCACCTTATCTCCTTTCGACATTTTGGAATGAGCTCACTGGCAAAGAATGAAGCCCATATAATCTCCCATTAAATAAATTATTCAGTAATCTGTGATGTCCTTGTAACATGAGAGCCCCTATTAAAAAAATAAATAGCTGTACTGCTCACAGAGGCACATGCTGCTATTCGAAGTCCTCATGGAAGTTGCTTTGCTAGCAAACCTTACAGGAACTCCCTGGTAATCTATAAAGATTAATGATTATTGTGGGGTTTTTACACTGAGCCATTTGTTGCATGCATGTGTACACACACACACACACAATACCACCACCTCCACCACCACCACCAGAGAAAGCCTAACAGCTACAAATTATTCCTTAGATCTTTCTCACATCCTTCTTAACATACTGGAAACTCAGGCATGGACAAACAGACTCCAGGTCACCGCTCAGATTCAGTGCTGTGTATTCCTGATTATATCCAGACAACTACTGTTTAACAAGACGTTCCTGTTTTCTGCCATGTCTGATACCTGCCACAGACAAATAAGAGTTTGGAACAATGAGCTTTCTATCCTATCATTCCTTCGTCCCAGATAGGAGCAGGATGGCCTGAAAGCAAGATGGACCTGGCCTTAAGCGAGTCAAGAGATCAGGGAGGCAACTTACAGATCAGATCAGGGCAGATGGTCTAAGGGATTTCTTCTTCTGGGAAAGCTGAATGACAAATACCCACCTGTCTATTTTTTATAGCTTAATTTTATGTATGCATTTATTTACTTATTTTTATTTATTTATTGCAGTGCTAGGGGTTGAGCCCAGGGCCTTGTGCATGCTGGCTGAGCAGTCTCCCATAAACCCTCTCTATCTCCAGAACCCTACTGGCTTAATTTTTTTGATTAAAAATATTTATGCCCCATCAAAACCACAATGACATTCTTCACAGAAGTAGAAAACAAATCCTCAAATTCATATGGAATCAATCACAAAAGGTCCCATGAGTCAAAGCAGTCCTGAGAAAAATGAGCAATGTTGGAGATCTCACAATACCTGACTTTGAGCAGCATTATAGTAATGAAAGTGACCTGGTGCTGGCATAAAAATAGCCACATTGGTGCTGGAGAGATGGCTCAGCAGTTAAAGGCACTTGCTTGCAAAGCCTGGCTGCCTGGGTTCACGTCCACAGTACCCACATAGCCAGATGCACAAAACAGCACATGCATCTGGTGTTTGTTTACAGTGCAGGACGCCTGGCATATCCATACTCACTCTCTCTCTCTGTTTATCTCTGTCTCTCTCTGTCTCTAATAAATGAATAAATATTTTTTAAAAATAAGCATATTGACCAATGAAATAGAAAATACAGAAATTATCCCAAGATGCTCAACTGTAAGAAGCAATAAAAAGGGGAGAAACAATTGGTCTATGTAAGAACTTGGGTGGATTTTAGGGAAGACCCAGAGAAAAAACAGTTCCAAGGGGTCCCACATTTTATGATTTCATTTATATCTATGAAATTCTTTTTTAAAGACAGTCTCACAATGTTGCCCAGCTGGGTTCAAACCCCTGGACTCCAATGATCTTCCTATCTTAGCCTTCCAAGAAGTGGGGATTATTCACAAGTGATGTATCATCATGCCTGACTTCTAGGACACCCTTGATATGACAAAACCATAGTGATTGACAGCAATTAAAACTGGGAGAGGAGGAGTGAAAAGAGGAAAATAAATGGGGTAGTGATTGATAACAGAGAGTTTGATGGGGGATAAAATAGAACTTAAAATATGTACATGCATGCACACATGCTCACATGTGCACACACACAAACAGGAATACATTTAAGACAGGAGAAATCTGATTAAGATCTATGTATTGTGCCAATGTCGACATCATGTTTTTGATATATATATATATATATATATATATATATATATATATATATATATATATATACTGTATACTGTAGTTTTTCAAGATTGGGTAAAGAACACATTGTATCTTTCTGTATTATTTCATACAGTAAATGTAAATTTATAAATATTTTTAAATGTGTACTTCAAAGATTAAATGAAAGCTGATATTCTCACATATATTAGTTGTGTTGTACAGAGAAAGATTCCAGGTGTGCAGTTAAAGAAGTATCAGGGAAGGCTGGAGAGATTGCCCAGTGGTTCATGTACTTGCCTGCAAAGCTTGGCTGCCTGGGTTCGATTCTCCTGTATTCTCATAAAGCCAGATGCACAAAGTGGCACATGCACCTGGAGCTTGTTTGCAGCAGCTGGAGGTCATGGTATGCCCATTCTCTCTGTCTGGCTCTCTTCTCTGTATCTCTGCTTGCAAATAAATAAATAAAAATATTTTTAAAAAGAACTATCCTTTCAAAGTGGAAGTATTCCTGTACCTTTGTGTGTTTAAGTGTGTGCATGTACATGAATATGTGTGTACATGTGCATGTGTGGGGGGAATGTGTATTTATTAGTTATTTTTTCCTCCTTGCCATAATAAACTACCTGACAGAGACCGTTGAAAGATTCAGTTTGCTTCCCAGTTTGAGGGTACAGCCCACTGTGGCTAGGAAGGTAGGGCAGGTGGCTAGTTCCATTGCATCTGCAGCCAGAATCCGAGTGAAGAATGCTGGTGCTCACTCACTCTCTCCTTGTTCAGCCTGGACCCCAGGCCCTGGAATGGTGGGTCTTCACACTTCAGTTAGCCCAATCTAGAAATTCCCTTACAGACATGCTCAGATGCTTGTCTGCTAGGTAGTTCCTGTCAAGCTGATAACATTCACCATCACTGGGCTCCAGCTAGTCAAGGGAGCAGCTTCCTACCAAGGCCCCTGTGGTCCAGCAAGAGAACAGAACTTCAACATCCACCATTACACACGGTTAAAGTTATCCTAACTGCTGGCATCAGATCTGGGTTTTTGTAATGGCTTCAAACCAGACAGAACAGTGAATTCTCTTTGGCAGGCTGTGAATGGGACTATATTAGTCACCATGCTTCAATCGTGCTTTTGTTTGGTTATCAAACTGCAGTGCCATTGACATCCTCTCTTGAGTGTGTCTTCTGAACACCATGAAAGGGAGCTCCCTCCCGTTTAACTAAAAAATCAACTGGAGTTTGTAATTACAATGTGCACTTATGTGTTCTGCTCTCAATTATCTCAGCTTTAGGATAATCCGAAGCAAAAGAAAAGAATTGACAAAGAAAAAAAGAAATGGGTGAGTCACGCAAGTATTGGGTCTGATCCCTTAGATCTCGGGTGGGCTTGATGGAACCTTAAGACCAGGGCTTTACTTGGGCCTCACCCATCTCAGGGCCACACGTGGGTGGAAGGTTCTGGTAATCACCTACTGACTAGTTGGGACTGGTCTGGGAGTCCAGGAGATTAGTGGGAAAATGAGACCAAAGGAGCTTCAAGTTCCAGCAGAGAATGCAACCTTCAGATTCCACCCTGGGCCTAACGGTTTCCTTAATCCTACTCTAAAACACAAGCAAGCTCCCCGGGCTTGACCCTTAGTAGCCCATTTTCTCAATATCCATCATTTTTCTCACTGGATGCCTTCATATATTCATTGTTGGGCGGGTGTCCATAAGGACTCACTAAGCTCTTCAAGGCATTTTCAGTTTGGACATTGAAGCCTACCCTTTGTTGTTCTTCCTGATGGCTCTCCAGAGGAAGATAGGTAGTTTGGGCAAACAATGGTGAAAAGGAAGAGTTTGGGGGACAGACAGATCTATAGTTGTGGGCTGTTTGGTATCATGAAGTCATTTAACTCCTCTGAACTCAGCTTCCTTAACAGTAAGGCAAACTGTTTGCATAGATAAGGTGGTATCACCTGGTCTGAATCCTAGGGCCACTGTGTACTGCCTAGGTGTTCTTAGGGAAGTTACTGAACTTCCCTAAACCTCAGTTTGTATACCTATAAAATGGATGTGGCAGAGACAGCTTCCTCTTCCTTAGGTAAACTTTTGGTTTTTAGCCAGACTGAAAGTTGCCTAAATAAAGGCCCCATTTGCCAATCCCTGAGAAGCAGAAAGCAGATGGGGGCCAAGCTGCCAACATCTGGCTCAGTGTGGGCTGCACACTCAGCACTCACACCAGGTCACCCAGGACCAGGAGATTTGCTGGTTCCGAGTGTTTGAGGACATCTCTGTCTAGTCATAAGATGACCACCAGGCTAGCTGAGCAAAGCCTGCAAGGACCACACATGACAAAGAAATCAGGGTTCTGGGGCTGGGGTTGGAGCTCAGTGGCATAGCACTTGCCTAGCATGCTTGAGGCCCTCGGTTCAATCTCTAGTACCATCACCAATGGGGGAAAAAAAAAAGGAAAAGAAATCAGGTTTCATAGCAGTGACTAAACCACATGCAAAAATAGCCCACCTGTGGAGAATGGATCTGTAGACCTGCCACATTATATCACAATGTTTAGCTTTCAACCAAAGATTACCAGACAGGCAGATAAAGAATATGCAGCTCATTTTGTCACCATTATCTGGTGTCCCTGTTCTCTGTAGAATTTATTCTCATCATTTGTAGATTCAGTTAAAATGTACTTATTATCCCAAAATCAGTATTCATGTTGCTTCTGTGACCGTTCATGGAAATGCAGAGTAGTGAAGACTTTGAGTTGCTAACACAGCTGTTGGTATTACAATGCCATAGTTGGCCTTCCTATTTCAGCTCTCATATTGTGACATTTCTGTTTCCCAAGCATCGTGCTGATGTTCCTAAATTCAAGAAGCCCTTTTGGGTAAACAAAACACATGTATTAGATCAGCTTTGTTCAGGCAGAAGACTTCAGTGGCTATGAGCTCAGTACTCATGAATCAATATGTATTAGCTAAGATGTCCTTAAGTAGACATTCAACAAGGTTATGGAGTTGAGTAGATGATGGAAATATTGTATCCAGAGGTGTCCTACTCTGTAATTCTCTGTATTTCTCCAGAAGCAATGACTTAGTGTTCTTTAACTCAGCACCCATGATGACTTCATAGCACATTTCCATGAATTATAAGAGCCAGCTGTTCATGCACCTTCTTTAGTAGGTTGAAATGCACGATCATGTTTGTAACTCTTCTACCAGTGATTATTTACCCCTAAGGGTAAGATTAGCAACTAGCCTTACCAATGAAACATGGCAGTATTGTGCAAATTCTAGAGCCTGGGCTCAAGAGAGCTTGCCTTGACCTCTTGGAATCCTGTCTAGGACCTTCACGTAAGGAGGGGAACTAACACTACTGGGGGAATGGGAAGCCACACTTGAGGAACCAAAGTGCCAAGCCCATAGTCACTATGGCACATGGCATCCCTGCTTTTCCAGCCCAGCGCCGGAGTGAACCCAGGCAAAGCCAGCAGCGTTATCTAGCTGACTCACAGGATCATGCCAAGGGAGAGATTGTGTTCTTAAAGCCATAAGTTTGTTGGTTTGTTTTATAAGAATCAATAACCGACACGCCTGCCCACTTAGAATTCAGTGTGGTCAGAGAACTTGCTTTTGCAAATGAAGTATGACATGTCACTTCCAAGTGGAAGCATTCAATAGCTCTTTCCCTGTCATGGCAATCAAAGAAGCTCATGCTGATGAAAAGCTATAAACAGATAGAATGTTGATTCAGTATTCAAGGACAGTTGCCATAGAGAGCTGCCCAAACCCATGGAAGATCTCATGTGAGTATAATTAAACTTTTTGTGATGTTAATCCTGGGATGTGGTGAGTTGTTTGTCACTATATCATATGCAACCTGTCCAAACTTATCCAAAACCATAGCTTTTAACAAAACACTTTCTATGCAAAACAATTTTCCCACTCAAGAATTTCTAGGACTGGAGCGATGGCTCAGTGGTTAAAAAGCACTTGCTTGCAAAGCCTGACAGCCTGAGTTTGATTCCCCGGTAACCATGTAAGCCAGATGCACAAAGCAGTGCATGCATCTGGAGTTGTTTGCAGTGGCAAGAGGGCCTGACATGCCCATATTCTCCCCATCTCCCTATTTTTCTCTCAAATAAATATTTAAAATTTTTTCTAGGTCCATCTGGGAAGAGAAAGAAATGCATGAATTTAAGCTGGGTTCAGTGCAAAGCTGTCTGTCTGGGATTCATTATAAATCTTAATTTGCCCCTTCTTATCCACTTATTCTATATGCATTTGTTAGTTTCCTTACTGATTAATTACACAAAGATGTGCTTAGACCTTGGCAATAACCTGATAGTCCTCAGGAGAACAAAGAGTTGATCCTGAACCAGGTCAGTGGATAGAGCCTACAGAGAAGAACAGAATACCAGTCAGCTGACCTTGCTGTCTTTGCTAAGCTGAGTCCCATTATCACAGTCAAGTTCACCTTACAGCTCAACTGGCATGCAACAATTTCTCATATGTCAAGTGAAATGAGAAGTAAAATGTGTCCTGAAATCTAAATGGTAGCTGATGAAAAAATGGTTCCTTAACAATGTCTATGAATTCTAACACTCACTATGTTTCTACATAAAATGCCCTTAGCTGAACCACACAAGGCAGTATAACAGAAACAGGAGTGGGCATGCTCCAGGTCTCACTGTCAAAGGTGGGCGTATCCTTGGTACAGGGAAATGGAAGATGGGTTCATATGTGAGGTAGCAGCCGGCTAAGAGTGTAACTTTGTGCTCAGCAACATGTTTGGTCCATTTGAACTAATGATGAATGCCATCATTGATCCAGATCGCTGTCAGATGGTCACTGGCCTGCACTAGAATTGACACCACTGGAAGGTGTGAGTATTTCTGGCTTTGCAGATACAGTCTTTTATCTTGCCAAGTGCAGAAGAATAGCTCCTTCCTATGGCTACAGTCCCAGCGCCTGTAACAGTGCAATTCATTCCCAAACTGCTTGGTCCACAATTTCCATGACTTCTCGTCACATCCTTCTTCCACCCCTGGAGTCTCCTCTATCTACCATTCTGGACTTTATGAGTTAAAATTTTGGACAGTGACAAATGCACTCAATGAGAGCCACCTGGAAGAAATAGATTTGATTTTGAATGAAGTGAGGAATAGTTTGGAATGGACACCTAGCAAGGGGTTTCTCTGCAACTCAAGAGAGCAATGTGCTGTTGATGTAGCCCCCCACCACCCCTGTCTTGAGACCTTCACCATGTGATCTTTGTCTGTTTTTTCCTGCTGGGCTAGTCACATCCCACTGCCCCCCTCCATTAACTCCAAATGCACTAGTGAGGAACACACTTTGGACTGAGGCTCTCATGGAGAGACAAGGATAAGGAAGGGTGTGTGCTTGTATCACAGAACCTCACCCTTCCCTTCTCATCCCTGCTCCTTCTCTGAACTTCCACCCCACAGGCTCCTTTTCTGCCTCTCTGGCTGCTGCTCACTCTCCTCCCATCCCCCATCCAAAATGAGCTGCACAGCATTCACAAGTAAAAAGACCTGTGCTCACTGAGGTCATTGTGCTCTAGACACAAAGACAGCTCATAAAAGGAGGTCAATTCAGGGGAAGTTCCAGGCCTGCCTTCTGCTCTGAGCACTAGAGTGGGCTCATGGCACCACATGGTCCTCTCTGGCCAAGGAGAAAAACATCAGTTTGGCCTCTGATGACCTGGAGGTGGAAGGTGGCCATGTGGACTCAATTGGTCCCTCAAGGCTGCAGGGTTCTATGACTGACTTTCTTGGTGGGTTAAATAAATAGCATTACTAAGAGCACAGGCATCTGTCAGAAAGCAGAGGCCTTTCCCTGGAGATGTGAATTCCTGCAAAAGCAAGAGCAGAGGGGACAGAGACATGCCAAAAGCTGTATGACAGAAAATACTTGGACCCAGAAGACAGTTCCTCGCTTTGGCTGGCCTCACGCTGGCCACATTAGCCTCGAGCAAATCATTCAGCATGTTTGAACCTCTGCTTCCACTGTAAAAGTGGAGATGCCTTGCTATCTCATGGAGGTCATGGTGAGGCTAAAGGAAGGCCGCGTGGGAGAGGGCGCTGGCAGAGAGATGCATAAACTGGCCTGCTTTCTGTTTGGCCTGAATGAAGAGAGGCTGGGATACAGTTGGGCAGCTCTTAGCAGGCAGGCTCTTCTGGTTCATGGCATGTTGGTACTCGTGGACAGTTTATGCAGTGTGGCAAAAGAGAGCTCGGTTACTGTGGAATTACTACTCTAGCAGGAGTCAGAACTCGCCCTGATATGGCTCCAAGGGCAGGTCATTCAAGGCTAGATGAGGTTCAAGGAGCACATGGGCCAGAACTGGAGGGAGATTTCCTAGAAATAGCTGGGACCAAACCTTAAGAGGGTCCAAGAAAAGGGCCAGAAGATCTCCAGAGGGGCTGTGAACAGGGCTGCAGGAAGAGATGAGGAAGACAGAAACAGCCTTACACCACACACTAAGCTTTAAAAGTACAGGTGCGTTGGCCACTTCACTGAATCATCACAAGGACCCTGCGTTGTGTTATTACAGTGTCTTGTGGAATTTCCGATGTTGCTGGAGGGGTTAAGTGACTTTTACAAGTTCACACAGTAAGTATTAGAACATGGCAGAGAAATGGGGGTACCATCACAAGATTTGCTCGTACCGTATATCTAATTACTGACAATAAATGTTTCTTTAAAGACAGTGTTTGGGATCAGCCACCACCTCTGCTCTCCTTCTCCAGGAATCTGTCACCCTCCAAACTTGTAACTTTATCAGGTGGGCCATGGAGAGGCTGTGTTTGAGGCTAAAACACAGCTGTAACTTAAGTGTATTCCCAGGAAGTGGCCCTGGCTTGTCCCCAGGATAAGAGCCTCGTGAGGAAATAGCCAGCTGGAGTGGCAGGAGGAAAGGAGCCCAGGACCTGTCCCCTACTTGTATGAGGAGCTGCAGACCCAAGGAGGAGGGTGCCCTGCCTCCTGCCCTCCTCCTCCTCAACTCTGTTGGAATCCACTGTCTCCTCTTCCTCTCCATGGGTTCCTGGCTCCCTCAGGCCTCTGTCCTGTCTCCCCCACAAGGAAAGTTGATCCTCATTTCCTGGTCTCCAGGGGAGCCTCCCTGAGTCCGTCTGTCATCCACTCCACAAAGCAGTGCATCTGAATGGTGAGGTGGGTGGGTTGAGGACACGGGTTCAAAAGGTGGATTCTTAAGCTCTGTCCACCCCACCACTGCACCGAGCATGTGTGTGTGAGCACACACACACACAAATGAGGGATCTGTGGTTCTAGCAAGGGCACCAGTCCGGGAGACTGCTGGTCTCTCCTGGGCTGCCCTCATCTCACGTAGACACAAATGTCTCCTATCCTTTCTCACTGCAGGTGCCTGGGATGGGTGCTGATGGCACATGAGCTGGCAGGACTGAGCAGAGCCAAGGTAGTGGGGAAAGATACCATCCTGGAAACAAGGCAAGTGTGGGTACTTGATGCATCCAGGCCTCAGGAAGGGCCAAGGAAAGTCTTTTGATAACATGGAATTGGTGTCTAGTCCCACCCACCAGCTGGCTTCCAAGGACAGACAAAGCTATGGGCAAAATCCAGAGGCAGAGGCTGGAGAGATGGTTCAGCAGTTAAAGGTACTTGCTTGCAAAGCTTGACAGTCCGGGTTCAATTCCCCAGTACCCACATAAAGCCAGATGCACAAAGGGGTGCATGCATCTAGAGTTCATTTGGAGTTGCAAGAGGCCCCGGCCTCTGTGTTCTCTCTCTTCCCCTCTCCCCTCCCCACCGCTTGCAAATAAATATTTTAAAAATATTCTGGAGTCACTGTCGCTTTACAAGCAGGGCTCTGTGGAGAGCCCTGTGGGAGAGCGTGATTCCCATCACATCACAAGGAGAACCTTTCCTGTAAGAACTTGAGTGTTGGGGGTGTGAAGACCAGAGCAAAAAGGACAGCGATGTTTTGGAAGGACACAGGGACCTTGGAACTATCCAAGGAAAGTATTTTGGGAATCCTCTAGATTCCCAAAGCCCTCCTAGGTGCAAGCCCCAGCCCCTTTGGAAGAGCTGCATGCCATCCATCAGGTCTGGACAGTGTGTGGTCCATGAACTTAAACCCTGATGAGGAGAGAGGGGGGAGGCTGGAGCCAGTATTTGGACAAATACTTCAACAAGTACCTTTGTTATTCGCATAACCAGGGTACCACCCAGAACAAAGACAGTATTTATTATATTTTGCCCATCTATATTAATTCTGATTAGATTTTTTTCTTTTTCACATATACACAGTGTACCCTGGTCGTAATCTCCCACTACCCACTATTGTCCCCTCCCTCATCTCCCCTCCACTGAACCCCCTCTTTTCAACTAGCACCTCTTCTATCTTGATGTACCTTTTTGCATTAGAACTATTTTAACTTTTTTACATGAACATGCTATGATTTGATCATAATCCCCTCCCATTATTTCCTTTTGTTCCTCTCTACCACCCATTCAACTGAGGCCTTTCATTCCTACTGGCCCCTCTTCTCTTTGATGTCTCTCTGTCTGTCTGTTCATCTCTCTCTCTCTCTCTCTATCCTGGGCTACACCAGCATGGGCTGGCTCTCTCCTCCCTTCTCTGCATCTTAGCTAGGCCAGCATGGGCTGGCTGGTGGTCTCTCTCTCCCTCCATCCTGAGCTTCTCCAGGGCCATGGGCTCCACCCTTGCCTCCCTCCATCGGCCCTCTTTCAGCAGGAGGAGCTGTGGGAAGCTGCCGCAGCCCCAGCCCCAGGATCTGAAAGTGTGGCCTTGCCACTATTGTCCCTCTCGGGCTTGTTGTGGTTCATCAGGGAGGACAGAGCCCTCTGCCTCCTCAGAAGCATCCATGACCTGGAGCCACCGAGCACCTAGGCTTGTGCTCACCTGGAGAAATGGGGGCTGTGACTGCCTCTCTGTCCGCCCCTCCTTCCTCTCATCTTCCTAAAGTCTAGTAATTCACAGTAATGTCTGAAAAACATAAATAAACCTTCTGGTTTTCCTACTTAAGATCTCCCAATGACTTCCCATTCCACTGGAAGAAGACTCGAGCTTTGGTCATGTCTCTAAGGTTCGTGTTGACCTTGGCCTCTAAGACTTCTCTACTTTTTTCTATTTGTACTATTTTTCTCCTCTTTAGGGTTCAACTCTCTTGGTGCCATTTGCTTAGCCTCAAATACATCCAACATCTTCTTTCCCCAGGACCTTTGACCTTGCTCTGACTGGAGGACTCTCCCTCTGGAGTATCCCATGCTTCTTCCCTGCTCAGCGTGCTTCCCATCCACCCATTTGAATAGCCCTGCTCTGTAACTCACCTCATAGGACACAATGCCTCCTGCAGGGCTCCAAGTTATTTATCTACTTGTTTGTAGCCTGTCTCCTCTGATCAGATCAGCTCCAAAAGGTCAAGGCCCTGCACTTCTTGTTCCTGGGTGAGTCTTAGGACTCAGCCCGATGGCAGGCGCTAATTAGTGCTCCACAAATGCTTACTCTGAACAGATGAGTGAGGGCCTCAGATGTGGTGGCTCAGGCATCCGGGAGTGGCCACCCAGCTGGAGGCATTTGTGATCATCTGACCCTTGGTGTAGACAGAGGACCCATGCTTCCCCATGAGGGTGCGAACATGGGTCACCTATTGTGGGTGCTCCAATCTGTCTCCTTCCAGTTGGTATCTGCTTCTCTCGCTCTCCTTTTTCTCAGATTCCATTCTCAATGATCTGTTTTATGTGTTTTTAAATGTGTGGTGTGCATGTATGTGTTTGTGTTTGTGAGCACATGTGTGTAAGCGTGTGTGTGTGTGTGTGTGTGTGTGTGTGTGTGTGTGTGTGTGTGTAGACCCAGAGTCAATGTTGGATGCTCTCCTCAATTAATTTTAGAACTTTTTATTGATTATTCATTTGCAAGGAGAGAAGCAGAGACAGACAGACAGACACAGAGAGAGACAGAGAGAGAGAGAGACAGACAGACAGACAGACAGACAGACAGAATGGGCATGCCAGGGCCTCCTGCCACTTAAAATGAACTCCAGACATATGCACCACTTTTTGTATCAGGCCATCAGGTTTTAAAACCAAGTGCCTTTAACTGCTAAGCCATTTCTCAAGCCCCTCAATTGATTATTTATCTATTTATTTGCAGGCATAGAGATATAAAGAGAAGAGAGACAAAGAGAGAGAAAGCACACCGGGGCCTCCAGCCACTGCAAACAAACTCCAGATGCATGTGCCACCCTGTGCATCTGGCTTTATGTGGGTACTGGGGAATCAAACCCAGATCATTAGGCTTTGTGGGCAAGTGCCTTAATTGCTAAGCCATTTCTCCAGCCCTCAACTGATTTTTAAAAGGCAGTTTCTCACTGACCTAATGCTCACTGATTCTGATAGACTAGCTGGCCAGCAAGCCCCAGGGATCCTCCTGTCTCTGCCTCTCCAATGTTGGGACGAGGCACATGCTGCTGGGCCCAGCTTTTATTTACATGGGTGCTGGACATCTGAGGTGTCAGGTCCTCATGCTGGTACATGAGACTGTTTTGTTTTTGTTTTTCTGATGTCTTTCTCATAGATTAGAAGATGTCACTCCTTTGCTTGGAGTTTATAAAGAGCTACCAGATCCCTACTGGCCTTCTACCATGTGCAGATACTGTCCAATGTTGAGGTGCTGGGGCTGCAGCCTGAGTGGAGCTCAAGCGTCACAGGAGCATCTCCAACAGTGCAAAAAAATAAAGCTAGGTTTCTTTTGGGCTATTTTGAGCCTGAGTGCAGTTACTAGTGAGAGCCAATTTATTATTAAAAAACTTGTAAAAGGGCTAGAGAGATAGCCTAGTGGTTAAAGTATTTGCCTGCAAAGCAGAAGGACCCAAGTTTGATTCCCCAATACCCACATAAAGCCAGATGCACAAGGTTGTGCATGTCTCTGGAGTTTGTAGTGGCTGGAGGCCCTGACGCACCCATTCCCTCTGCCCCTTGCTCTCTCTCAAATAATAAAATATTTTTAAATCTTGTAAAGGAATATATTGGTACAATCCCTCGAACCCTGTATAAATGATGGCTCAAACGAAACCAGGCGACATTTAGATGCAGAACCCATTTTCTTTGGTTCGCATTTATGTTTGTCTGCAACATTAGGAACTTCACGAAACTGCCCTTCCATAACATTGGATTTATAATTAAATAGTACTATAGCTACAATGCTCTCGTAAATAAAGCAAGCGTTTCCACATGGATTTGAATTTGAAATACTAATGTGTTAATAGCTTCCCTGAGGTTTCATTACAAATCCATCCCTGGATGTGTCATTGTTCAGACATAAAAAACACCATATTACAGTCTGGAAATAAGAATGATCTCAGGCCATCAATTCCCAAGTGTAGACTGCTTTCTCTTTCATTCCTATCACAATACACAACAATAGTTAGTTAGAAAAATATATCATGTTGTCTTATTTTATCGAAGCTCACCGAATCCAGATCATCTGGTTTGAGGATGTTAAGATTAAGAGAATATACACTCTTAACGAAATACTAGGGGGCGGGAGACAGCTCAGTCAGTAAAGCGCTTGCCTTGCAACCATTGGGCATGTTGGCACACACCTGTAATCCCATCGCTGAGGAGACAGGTGGATTCCTGGAGCTCTGTGGCCAACCAGCTTAGCCTGATTGGCTAGCTTCAGCCAATGAAAGACCCTGTCTCAAAAGAAGAGTGGCCAGCATCCAAGGGAGGACTCAGAGGACCAGCAGTTGTCCTCTGGCCTCCATGTGACCCTGCACAGTGTGTTGGGGGTAATGCTGGGTGAGGGGCTTGCAGGCTTCACTTCCACCCACAGTGCACCTAATCCTCACCTGCCTATCAGAAAGAGGGGCTCGTGGCACCAACACCAAGCCCATTTGCCTGCCTTACCAGAACTCACTAATTACTTTGTGATGATGAACGGCTACCTGTAACTCAAAATGCTCCCCAAGTATTTCCAGGAAAAAGCCCTGCTCAGCCTCCTGCAAAGAGCCTGTGAGTCATTCCTAGTTCCCAGCAGTTACCCTGCTAAAGTCCTCCAAGGAGCTCATAGACCAGCGTCCCCCTTGCCCCCAAATCTGTCCTCTGAATTTTCTTAGAAAAGCTGTCTTTTGTTGGTGCAGGAGAGCTTCTCTTGAGCCCAATCCCAGCACCATTTACTCACGCTTTGAATGGACAGAGTCCTAAAGAAGGAAGCTGTGCTGACTCCTCCCCAAGCCCCTGACCATCCCCTTTGGGATTAAAAACTCCCGTATTTAAATTAATTCACTCTTGGAGCAGAGCCTGAATTCATTGCAGGGAACTGCAGTTTCCATTTTGGTTTTCATATCTTATTTATTTAGCAAATCCCAAGGTTTTGTTTTGAAGCTTAGCTAGGAATTTTATTGTTTGGGTGACTTGTTTCTTAGCTCCAAATAAGTGAAAGCAATAGATCAGGATGATTGTGGCTCTTGGTGCTCAGCCTGCGGCCTCATAGAAATAGGCATTTGCACGATGCTGTGGTCTGAATGTTGGTGTTTTCTCAGAAACTCATGTTGAGACCTAATCCTCAATGTAGTGTTTGGGGAGGTAGGGCCTCTGGGAGGGGATTAGGCCATGAATGCGCCTGTGCCTCAGCAGATGGGAGAAGAGTCCATAGACAAAGACGTGTGGGAGTGAGATGGGACTCTGCTGCCCTGTTTCATGAGGATGCCACATTCAACCCCTTCAGAGGAGGCAGCAATAAGCCGCCATGTTGGAAGCAGGGAACAGCCTTGCCAGACACCAAATATGTCTGCCCCTCATACCTCCACTTCCAGACTCCAGGATTGTCAGGGCAAGTTTCACTGTTTAAAATTGACCCACCTCAGGTATTCTCTTATAGCAGCTCAAACAGACTAAAACTAAAGAAACAGGGTCATGTACACAGGCAGCACATTCCACTAGAGAGAACAGACTGGGGCAGAAGCCTATGAAGAATTTGATTGCTGAAGAATGTTCTAGAAGGGTCTGGAAAGTGCTTCCCAAGTCTAGGATTCTCCCATCTAATAGCAATGCTTGCTGGCTCTCTCTTCTTCTCACTGATGGAAGGGCTTTGGGGAGAAGTGCCCATGGGAGCATGCATGGAGCACACAGGGTTGGTTCTGTAAGAGCCTCCCTGGAGGAGGCAGGACCTGAAACCACTCTCAGTGAAGCAGGGACTCATCCATCCCTGATGTTTCCTCAGAAACATCTTTGGACCTTCTAACATGTGCCGGTCTTGTCATAGAGTTCCTTGGCTACTTGAGTTTTGTCTGAAAAACCATCCTGGGAAGAAGTCCATTTTCTACCCATCTTCTTTCTGTGTTCCTCAAAAATGACCACAAGTGTCTCCTCTAGATATTTCTGCCCTTACCTCCGCCACATGAGCTTACGATGATTTTTCAAGTTTTATTTGCAGTGCTTTCTAAAAGTTTCACCACATTCGAGAGCCATAGAAGTTTCCCAAGTTTCCAAAGCAAAACTTTCTGTAGGAAAGCGGCCTCTTGGGATTGACACCGGCCTTCATTCTTCACTTCCCCATCCATCTGCCCTGGGTTGTGACAAACCAGACTGGGAATGTTTTGAGTTTTCTGTCTCTGTCCCTAAAATACTAACCTGGGATGCCTGAGTGACAAAGGAAATAAATCCCGAGGCTCCATGCAGCTGTCCCTTAGATAAGTGTCGTCCTGGAGGGCCGGGCTGCAGACTGTTCTTGGCAATGTTTATGCTTAGAACTGTGGAGTTTATCCTTTGCTGGAGGGCGTAAGGATACTTAAACAACTTCCTAATTAGAACAGACAGGGTAGGGACAAAGATTTCTTGAGTTTTTAGGAGAAAGCCTGCAGAAACCTGTCCTGGCTTTTTCTGCTCTCTCGCTACTGGGGACCAAGCCACGAATTGGCCTAGGTAAACTCAAGCTCTACCTCTGAGCCATCCCCAGCCCTGGCCTGGCTTCCAGTTGCAGGGCTTTGGTCCAGTGGGGAGGTTAGACTGAGAGTCACCAGTTTTATGTCTCCTCTGACCCTGTCTTACCCTGGCTACATATTCACCCCCGGGGGGCCTTTGATAGTCTGTGCACCCAGGAGACCCATGTGGGTGACGTCACATTCAGCAGGCCACCGAAACTTGGGACCAGTTCCTTAGCCTCCCGTGGCCTCACTTTCTTCCCAGGAACATGGGGAAAGCATAAGTACTGCTGGAGCTTAGTAGGTGGTCAGGCAAGGTGAGGCGAGGTCGTGGGTGGGATCTGCACAGTCCATGCCCTGCAGAGATGATTCTGGCAAGTAGACACCCTCCAACCAAAGACAGGCTGTTTTCTCCTGAAGCCCCCCACTAAAGCCATTGAGAAGCAGTACCAAATTTAACTTCAAAACAGAAATTCGAGAACACAGCTGAATTGCACCCTGTCCCTGGATCCAGAAGGCTCTAGAAGCAGCCATTACTCCCTCATGACTGCCCTCAAGTTCTCAGCACACTGGAACTCGCTGTGGTCACAACTCTGCCAGGGTACTTGAAGGCTAAGGGTATTCAAACCTTGTCTCTCTGGATTTGATGGTGCCATCGGGCGGCCAGTGTCCAGGAGGTGTGATCAGAGGAGAATCTGTACAAGGCCTCCTATTTGCTGGGAAAGAAAAGAGACCATTTCTCCCTTCTCCCTCAAAGTGTGAAAACAACAGACTCTCTGGCCTAGTTACTGTGTTCTGTCTCTGAAGTGCTCTGGCGCCACGCTCAGACCTCCACCTTATTAATGCTTCCAGATGGTTCCCTCCATCAGCCCCAGGGCGTGGGAGGGCAGACACCAGCAGGGAGGAGCTGTGACTCACTCCTCCAGAGAGCATTTCTCTTATCAGGGCTTGGTCCCATACTGCTTTCAGCAGCACCAAGAAAATACCCAGGCAGCAGGATCTGTCTGCCAACCTTCTGTATTTACCAGGGAAGGATGAGCTGAGAGGGAAAGTAAGCCTCAGAAACACACTTAAGTTCTTCTAATAGATGATGACATTTCTATTAAATGATGTCATTTTCTTATTTTAAAAAAAAATCTGAGTTTGAGGATGTGGTTCAAAGGTAGCACGTTTACCTAATGTGTGGAAGGCCCAAGGGTTGATCTCCAGGACCTAAAGTGAGGGATATATTTGTCCCTCTAATTCCAGCAGTTTATGAATTCAAGAACTAGTGATTAGCAGCCCTTAGATCTGGGGGTCCTGAGGCTTAGAGAATTGGGGGTGGGGCGGGTTCAGAAATGCAGAATTCTTGTATTTAAGAAAAAAAATTTTAAGTGATCGCAGAAAGCAGAGTCTGTAAGAATGGCCAGAAAAGGAAGCATCAATACCATAGATTTTCTCCAATGGTGCATGACTGTCTGAGGTTTCCTGAAAGTCCAGGTTGATGCTGATAAAGACATTACTTGCTTAAGGAATTACTTTCCAGAGAGGTCAAGGAAAAATGGAAAAGGAGGCCTGGGAAACCCGCCAAGGCTGGAGGTGAAATGCTACAATTGGAACCTGAAGCCACACCCGCCAGAGGCCATGGTCAGAAAGGAATCAGGCAAGTTCAACAGACCTGTGTCCAGAGACAAACCACAAAGGTCTCCAGGGGCCATCAGGCACACCTTGTCCCATCTAGGTCCTGTTTTCCCCACAGGTCCCTAGGTGGGTACTGTCTCTTATCTCACAGGTAGAAAAGCTGGAGTTGGGCAAAGGTTTGACTGTCTGGTGTGGAAGGATCAAGTCACAGGCAGGGAGAGTGGTGGAAAGCAGACCTTCAGGAGGAAATGCCTGGTGAGAGAGGACGGGTGTCCCTCCATTCCAGGGTGTCTGGCCCTCCTCACACTTTGCTGTCCCCCTCCCGCAATCAGGAGAAGGCTCACTACAGGTCTGCCCTTGACCCTGACCCTGATCTACCTGCGGTCCCTCCTCCATACTCGCTTTCAGTCCATCTGAAGAGTAGGCCAGCCCACAGCCGTCTTGGATTTGAAGCCAAGAGGAGAAAAGTTGTTGGAAAGAAAAGAAGGGACTTTGTGGGCCTGAGATCCCTCAGGCCAGGTGCAAGTGCAGGTGCGCAGGCAATTCCCTGAGCATCCAGGTCAGCCCAGGACCAGTGAGGCGCTTGCGCCACCCAGTGGGAGGACCGGGAACTGCAGTCTGCCGCCTTCCCCTGTACTTTACAGAGGACCCTTAGGAACAGGTTCTGCTGAGCATGAGTCAACTTGTTGTTTTGAGGTAGGGTCTCGCTCTAGCCCAGGCTGACTTGGAATTCACTATGTAGTCTCAGGGTGGCCTCGAACTCATGGCGATCCTCCTGCCTCTGCCTCCTGAGTGCTGGGATTAAAGGCGTGTGCCACCACGGCCTGCCTGAGAATGAGTCAACTTTTATTCTGAAAAGCCTTTCTCCTCCCTGCAGGAAAAAGAAACCACAGGGCAGTAATGGCAACAGTGCTGATGAGGATGGTGACATCTACCAAGTTCTAGGCCAGTGGACAGGATCAGAGGTCTGCGGGACTGTTAGCACATGTTATCTCTCCGTCTTGGTTAAACATTGCTTAGAGACACTGGGTTGGTTAGTCACTGAGCGGTCCTCGCCCTTTGCGACATTAGTCCCTGAACTCCAGCACCCAAGAGAGCTGAAGTGGCCCACGCCCTCCTGCTGGCTGTAGAGCAGCTCTCTCGTGGGCTTCTGGAATTTCTATGCAGGCCTTCCAAATGGTGAAGGGATACTTACTTCTAGTAACTTCTCCAGCCCTAATGTGTGTTTGGAGGCCCATCTGAATTCCGGCCCAAAGGTACGCAGAGAGGTCTGAGTTCTGGGGGTCCTGATGGTTTTAGGTTTGTGCTTGCTACTTTCAGATTTTGCTGGCTGTTTAGTTGTTTCTCTCTGTTTAGATGCTGGGAAGCAGCCTCTTCCATCATTGATGGAACTTCTTCCTGGACCTGTGAGCTTGAAATAAACCCCTTCCTCCCCTAAATACTGTCTGATTGGATATTCATCCCAGCAACATGAAGCTGTCCACAAGGGCACATCCCCAATGACCTAACGTCCAACCAAGCCCCCTTTTAATATTTCTGCCACCTCTTAATAGTGTCTTAGGCTAGGGACCACCCAACACAGTGGGCCTTTGGGGGACATTTACTCAGCATATCAGACCACCATTGATAGAAAATCAGGCCATCATGAACAAACAAAAAATCTGCTTATGTATGGGCCTGTCTCTCTTTTTGCTTCTCCACACTAGTAATTCACTTGAATTCAAGGCTGTATAAATGACACCTCCTCAGAGAAATTTCCCCTCCTCACCTTAGGCCAAACAGTCTCTGCTGGCTTTATTCTACTCTTCTCTGGCATTACTCGGGCAGAGAGGACCATGGGACTTAAGGATGTTAAGAATAAATGGAGGAAGGGGAAGTTGCAGGGGAAGGAGAGGTGGGGCAAGGGTGGGGGGCTGGAGCGGGAAGACTTACAGGATGGTCTGCTTGTGGTGCAGGTGATCCGATCCAGGACCTCATGTGTGTGCATGAGGATAAGGTGTTTTCACTGGTGGGTCTCAGAAGACTGGGCCTTGATTCAGAAGAATAGCACATGCGCACAGGCAACTCTACATACAGCTTCTGTGTGTTCACAGACCCCTGGGAGACCATGTGGGTCTCTCTGGTGTTGCCTCTCTCTGCCCACCAAATGTCATCACATCTCACAGGGCCTAACTGGATCTTGGATGCAGTGTCCCTGGAGGCTGAGAATCCAGGCCTTTTGAATGAGTTATTCAGAGCTCAGCCTCTCAGCTACCCACCTGGAAGTGTCACTTTTGTACCCATCTGGTTTGGTTTGGCCCCAGGAGGAACAGGAAGAAGAAGTCACAGCCTGTGATCACTTTTGTCACCTGGGAGGTGGTGGTGCCAAAATGGATTGGATATTCTCCAGGTGTGAAGACCAGACCAGCTCATGCCTCTGCTTCCAACAACCAAATCTCTTCTCTAGGATATCAGGGGACTTGTTGATGCTTGTTTGCTGGGACTTCCCAGCTTCCAGCTGCCTTTCTGTGTGTCTGGTAGAATCCCTATGAAGGCGTCCTGCAGGAGGCTGGATGCTGCCAGCCCCCGTAAATATGGCAGAGCCAGGGCCTCCACTTCTCACTCCCTGGCACAGCTGCAAGCATTCTATCCATCCCAGTGCCACCAGGTAGGGGTCTGACCCATGAAGGTGTAGTTGAATAAAACGCTTTCAACCATGGCAACCCTGAAACCATCAGAGAAAGGATGTCCTAACTATGGCACACCTGTAGCGAGGCCTTGCCTGCATCTCTTGTGACCAGCCTGTGTGGGGCCCCCCATGATGATCTGTATTAGAAAGGTTCTCCCCAGTTAAGTCAGGCTGCTGAGCAGGGCTGGGCCTAGGTTGGATCTTTGCTCAGAACAATGTTTGGGAAGCAAGGATTCAACCACCTCCGAAGTAAAACACTCTCTGCGAAGAGGAAGGCTTCTCACCCACAAAGCCACGCAGCCTCCTGGCAAAAGGAGCCGTGTCGTGTCAAGCCTGATGACAAAGGTTAGAACGACAACCATCAGGTCCCAGGGACAACCCTTTGATTTCTCTGGCTCTAAATGTGGTTTGACAAGTCTTGGTTTATACTTATGTCATCACTGGATTTCTCCCAACTTCACAAGATCCGCAGAGACAGGAGCCAGAGTCACAAGGGAGATTGTCTCTGAACCAGAGGCCTGTGGAGGCCTCCAGCAGCTTGGGGTGAGGCCTGGGCTGCACAGGGGACTGAGTGGCTGGGCCACAATATAGAGATATAGCAGGGTGCCAGAGGCCAACACACTGCCTCAGGACACCATCCTTCCAGGAAGGGAGGCAAAAAGCAGCCCCGACTCACCCATCATCCTGTGGACAAAGATACAGGCTGTCCTTCAAGAGTCTGAGTGCTGGGCTCACGTCTCATGGCTGGGGTGGGAGACTGGGGCACTGCCCACTCCACAGACATGACAGGCATCCGTCAGTGCACACTTTCTGGTTAAGTACCTACTTTCATAATAGTAAACGGCTCCTGCACCAAGTCCCTAGCCAACCAATTACACCTGCCTATCATTCCCCGGGCCTCCCGGGATTGTCACATAACCCTACAATCCAGCAACTTAGTGTCACACTGGGCACAGCCAGCCATTCCAGGCTCTGCTTGGACAGGGCTAATGGGGGCACTTCCTGCCCTCCAAGTTCTCACCATCCCCCTCCCATTCCCACCACCGTGCCTCCACCCTGCCGCTCCTTACTACCCGGTCCGCCCTCCTGCAGGAAATGGTCCCAAGTCCATAGCCCAACGGACCTCACCCTCATATGGACCTGGCTTTCCCCAACACTTCTGTCTGGAAGTTTATTGAGGAGTTCCTTCCAGGTGTGTCCAGCCTTTTGACATTGTGAAGCAACGCTATTGGTCTAGAGTTCGTGCTGGAGAACCACCCAGTTGAGTTACAAACACTCAGCCCACCACACACACATAAACACCCAATCTGTTATAGTTTTAAGTTTATGATTTTTGTGTGTTGAATTGCCTTCATAGCCTCTGAGCTGGTGCAGCCTCATCAAGCCTATGGGCCACAGGTTAGAGTCACCTGGAACATTTCATCGATCTGTTGGCTGCTTGGTTACAGGTCCCCACCTTGTTCTATCCAGCAGCAGTGATGCCAGAAGCAGAGAGGGGAAGGACCCAGGCCACACTTGGTTGGGTTGCCTGACAAGAAAGTCCTTGAGAAAGAACAAGCCAGGGGACCTCCTGTGCTAGAGAGCCGCGACCAACGCTGAACTGGTCGGTGAGCAACAGGTAAACCTGAGGCAAAGGGAGGAGCCGAGGCTGGGTGATGGTTTGTATGTGACAGTTAACTTGACAGAACCTGGAATCACCTGAGAGAGGTTATGCAGAGCAGGTGAGCCTCTAGCTTGTCTGTGAGGAATTATCTTGTTCATGTAAACTGAGGCAGGAAGACCCACCTTAGCTGTGGGCTGGGGTCCCGGCTGTATGAAAAGGAAAGAGGCGGGTGAGCAGCACTTTCTTTGCTTCTTCCCTGTGAATGGAATGTGAGCAGCTCCTCCCGCCATGATGGGCTGTTACCTAGAACTGTGAGCTGGAATAAGCCCTTCCTCCCTTAAGCTGGTTTTTGTCAGGTATTTCATCTCTGTAACGAGAAGTAACTAATTCAGGTGGGGTCATACCAGAGCCGAAGGAGAGATGGCCCAAGGCCAGCTTAGTGTGCTCACTGTGAGGTGGGTGCCTTCCTGTGGGCCCACCTGGACCTACAAATGGCCTGCTTTTTCAGGACAAGCAGGGAGGCTAAGCCACTCACCTGCTACCTGCCAAACAGCCCAGGAGGTTGTAGAGAAAGCCTTGCTCTGTGCTGAAGGGAAGACTGAGTGGAATTGGGGAAACTTGTAACACAGTTCCCCATGACATAGTCTGTTAGGGAACCGTGACACCTGACAGTCAGCTTCAGATCTCTGTTGGTCAATTCCACTGCGGCATTTAGGAAAGTCAGCATTCAGTGTTAGACACCACCCTGTCCAGGACTCATGGCTCTGGAGTTGGAATGCAGGCTGGGCACTGCTGGCTCAGTGCCCGCTGTCCCTGGGCTTGACTCTGCCCAGCACACAGCAGGAGACCCAGCCTCCCCAGCTTTATCCGCACCCTTGATACTTGAGACATACTTGCCGAAACCCGCTGCCAAAAGAGCCAAGGTTTGCCCCCCTGGGATCTCAGCCACGCCCTAGAGAACACAAGGCTCCTGATGACCCCAAGTGACTCACCGCAAACAGTGGAGGTGGCACCCAGTGCTTCGCCAGCCACCAGCTCAATTCACCACCTATCCGGCGGCGGCTGTCCCCACTTCCCTGCTCATTCACTTGCTGTATTAAATAAATGTGATGGTGTTGGGCAACGTCTTCCATGCTGAAAGCTGTGGACAATTATTGTCGGCTTTGATGAGAGGAAGGTGTGGGGTTGTCATCAGACCCCACCTGGATCGCAGGCACCCCTGTGCCAGCTGCTTGCAATGATGCCCAAGGTCTCCTGGTCGGGGGAGGTGGAGTACATGAAGAGTCAAAGATGAAGAAGGGGTGTTGTTGCACAGAAGCGCTGCTTTGGGGTCTCCTGCTCTGTCAGAGGGAAGCATCCATGGGGGAGGGGAGGGGAGGTCATTGTCTGTGATGGGACCAGCCTTCTCAGGGGTGCACCTGCTTTGGGAGCGCCATGGTCCTGTAAGCAACCCCTCACTCTGCTCTGGTCTTCCAATCAGTTCCCTGAGTCATGGTGGGTGACTTATTAACTATTTTTCAAAGAACAAATTGGTTTCTAACATCCTCCAATAGTAAATAAACAGAGCTTTATTATATTTTTAGGATCATTATGAGTGAATGGATTTTTATCACACTTGATATGGTTCTATAAGCAACATTGGAGTTTATTAGGTTTTAATATAGATTTAAGCATGTGCTGAAGGGAGAGAGAATGAGGTCAGGTTTAGCGAAAGGACAGGTGCACCTACCTGAGACAGGTGGGTGTGAGCTTCTGGAGAGAGTAGCTGATGTGTTTCAGTTTCATTATTGGGGGTCTGGTGCTCCATTTTGGCTAGTGGAAGTCTCTTGCAGTTGGGTCCTGAATCTTTTAATTATGAGCAACAACAGAAAATCATACATCTTAGGTGGGTGTGGTGGTGCAAGCCTGTAATACAGAATTCAGGAGTCAGAGGCAGGAGGATCAAGAATTTGAGACCAGTATGGCAGAGCAAGTTACTCAGGCTTGGGCTGCATGTTCCAAAAAAAGAAAAAGAAAAAAAGTCACACATTAAAAAAATTATTTATGAGAGAAAGAGAGAGAATGGGTGCTCCAGGGCCTCTACCCATTGCAAACTTTGTGCATCTGACTTTATGTGGGTACTGAGGAATTGACCCCAGGCTGTTAGGCTTTGCAAGCAAGTGCCTTTAACCACTAAGCCATCTCTCCAGCACTTTATTTCTATCACTGTTGATTGGTTGTGCTGTCTGGGATCTGAGAGGAGCAACTGGGGCCCTGCTCCTGAGGTGACACACATTAGCAAAGGCACAGAGAGTGAGGCAGAGAAACCCCAGGCCCCCTGTAGCCCTGCCACAGCCTGGCCCGCCAGCAGAGCTTACAAAGTAGATAGGTGGGCTTCCCTGCTGGGGCCCTCTGGGAAACAGAGGTGTGGAAATGATGGCTTCAGCATGAAGCACCACAGCTGAGCACCACTTGTGGAGGTGAGGGTCACCTGTCAACAACCTCTGCCCAGGTCTATTGTTCTTTGCATCTCCATGTAACTCCCAACTGCAGATCTCTAGGAAAAACCCAGCCCCCACCTGAGCCCTCCTCACAGGACTTTCTGAGCTGGGACTGCTGTGTGGCCATCTGTCCTTCAGCACAAAATGCTGCAGAGCCAGAGAGCTGGGCTGGGGCGGGTGGTGGTCCCTGATGAGCCGGGCCTGTAGCTGTCCCAAGTACGACCTTTCCTCCCAGCTCAGAGGTTTTCCAGCGTCAGGCCCTATGGCTCTTTTCCCAAGATGACCTCACCCTGGCCTCATCAAAGTGCACCCACAGAATTACACAGCACTCACGGTCACATCCATGCAAAACTCCCCAGGGAGTTACCTCTGAGCCACAGCCCTGGGTGTGACAGTGATCTCCCCCAGCAGCTCCTCCAGAGGGATGATGGGAGAATCAGAGCCCATGGCAGATGCTCAGGCCTTGCTCCCAAAGCACCATCCTCAGCATAAATTCCCCAAGGGTGAATGCTTTAAAAATGCAAATGTCTCTGGCAGGGTCGGGGTCACACATCAGGGTGGGCTAGCCCTGGGCTGAGAAGAGCCTGTGCAGGGGTGGACAGGCATGCTGGGAGGAAAGCTGAGTGCCTGGCAGGCAGGCTGGATGTGCCCGAGTTCTGGGGCAGCTTAAATTAACAGTCCTGAGAGATGCTGCAGAGATGATTCCTAAGTCGGGTCTAGAAGGGGAAATGGGAGATCACCAAGGTCACTGTCTGTGCTTCAGCATTTTCTGTATATCAGAAAGGGTCCTATGCATCTCCTCGTCTTTTCTCTCCACTCTCTCATTTCCACGTTCCTCTATTCCTTAGTTGACTCTAGGACAGAAAATAACCTGTTTTATTTTCTTTGTATTAAATATTTAAAAGGCCACCCTTGACACCTAACCATTGTAGCATCACTTTATGAGGAAACGGTGTCTAGCCCGTGCTCCTTGTGAGCTCTGAGGGCGCCTTTGGGAACTCATCCCTATGTGGTAGCCACTGGCTTTCATGTAGGCACAGATCAGTGGCATCAGGTGTCCTGAGCCCGACCAAATCCCAAAAGTCAAACTAAGATGGGACCCAGGGTGTAAGCTACCAATTTTGTCCATCTCCTTGCTGCATCCTGGCTCTTCCCAGGCCGTAGGGAGGGACTGGTGTGGCCCCAGCACCCTCTGCTGGTGGGTTTTCATAGCTGGTTTATTTATTTGTTTTTCTCCTACTTGGGCGTCTGTATCTTTATTTTATTGGATTTGGAGTAAGTTAGGAGAGTATTTCTGTAGCTGTCAAGTCTGAAGCTAGCCTCTATGTTTACTTTATCTGAGACTAGCCCTAAAGGTGCAGAGTGGGGGTGGGGGTGCAGAAGGAGCTGGACATGCTGAAATCTGGGGTGGCACTTCTGACATTTCATTCATCAGAGGAGGTTCCCAAATGAGAGTAGATTTGAGGCCCAACTGGTAGGGGTGCCTGAGAAGTAGACATGACTTCTGCCCTCTGGTGTCATGCTTTTGAGAGCCTCAACCTGCCGTTCCCAACGTGAACAGAGAGCGGTTCTCCAAGAAGGAGAGAGCACCCTGTCCACATGGGACTGGCTGTGCGGAGGCAGGGCTGAGTTCATGATTAGAACAGGCCTGGGGCTCTCCCCAGAGGCCTTCGAGTTAGCTGGAGAGAAAGCCATATGCTTGGCTGTCTATGGCAGAGCCTCTCAGCAGCAGAGCTCTTGGGTCTAGGGTAAGGGTGCAGACTGGGCACCCTTTGTCCATCCATCTACATGAGCCTGGAGCACCACTGACCACACATGCGTGTTCACGGTCTAGCTTAGCAGATCTGACTGGTCTTCCAAGCTCCCAGACAAGGCTTTGCCACCTCACTATGAGAAGCAAGAGTGAAGGAAATCGATTCTGAAAATCAGAATATTGGGGTTCAAATTCCAACTCTCACTTTCTCTGGGACCCTACAACAGATTACTTCCATACCTTTCCTTGAGCTTGTTTTTAGCAGATGGGGACAGAGTTTGAATGACTTCCCAGCATGACAAAGAGACTTCTAAGGGTTGTGATCAGAATAAAATGAAGTGTTGCAGATAAGCCTCTGAACTCAGAGCCTGTAGTGCCTGGCCCACAGCAAATATGTTGATTCTCATGTGTCCTGTCTGCATTTAGTGGTTTCTTGCTGTGCCTGTCACAGGAATACAGCAGCGCCAGTAACACCTCTGATCTTCAAGAGCTTGCCTTCTAGAACAGACACGAGTAACCACACAGTCTGCAAGTTGGTGATCAGAGTGCTGGGGGCGGGGGAGGGGAAGGCGGGAAGGAAGGCGCTGGGGAGGAGACATTGCTGTTTACATGTAACACAGGGAAAGTGTCGCAAGAAGGTAATGGAAGGTGAGGAAGCTGGCTGGGGGTGGTGGACAGCTGAGGACGCAGAAGGGTCCATGGGAAAGCCCTGAAGCATATCTTCTGTGTGAAGAACCCTAGGACTGCGTGGACAGAGCCCGGTGAGGGAGGGGAGATGACCCA
>PVHP010021709.1:0-29170 GCA_004024765.1 Zapus hudsonius | reverse complement strand
ATATAGCAAACGGAGGTGACCTGTCCCCTTCCAAGTCAGAATCATCATCCAGAAATCAGACCTGAGACCAGAGATATAAAAAAAAAAAAAAAGGGTGACAATTTATCAGGGTGTGGGCTGAGTAGGGCAAAAAGCCCAGCTGGTTTTTGTTAAAATAAAAGGTAGGTTATTAGTTGCTGCTGCAAACAAATTGTTAAAAATGTATGTGTGTATTTGTATGCGTGTGCGCGCACACACACATACAAAAGAACAAAGAGGGGTGATGTGAAGCCACTGTCTGGAGGGCATGTCAGCACCTGTGATCATCTTCAGAGCGTGTCTGCAGATGGTGATGAGTTGTCTTGCCTCAGTTGACTCATGAAGTTCCTTCTCCACCAGGAGAACCTGGCCAGAGCCTCCTGCCGGCTGCTGTGGGGTCAGCCCTAGAGCTGAGAGAGACTGCAGGTGTGTGGGGGGAGCAGGAGGTAGGAGAGCATCCCAGAGCAAGGGGCGCTGTATGGACAGGATTTGAAGCATTTCTCTTTACAAAGATATATTCAGGGACTAGAGAGACTGCTCAGCTGTTAAAGGCACTTGCGCAAAGCCCGATGGCCCAGGTTTGATTCACCAGTACTCATGAAAAGCCAGATACGCAAAGTGGTGCATGCTCTGGAGTTTGTTTGCAGAGGCAAGAGACCTGGCATGCCCTCTTCTTTCCTCCCTCCCTCTCTGCCCTTCTCCCTTTGTCTCTTTCCACTCACAAATAAAAAAAAATTTTTTTTTAAATGAACTTCAGCTGAGTGTGGTGGTGCACGCCTTTAATCCCAGCCCTCTGCAGGCAGAGGTAGGAGAATCTCTGTGAATTCAAGGCCATCCTGAGACTACATAGTGAATTCCAGTCAGCCTGGGCCAGAGCGAGACTCTACCTTGACCCCCCCCCCCAAAAAAAAAAAAATCAGATGGATCAGAGACCTAAACATACGACCTTAAACTATGAAACCAGTAGAAAAAACATCATGGGGGAATGCTAAGGTAGTGTTCTGTGCCGTGATATTTTGGATAAGACCCCAGCAACTCAGCAGCAGAGCAGGAGACAGAGCAAAGGGACAGGAGCGTGAAGAGTGGCCTGCCACTCAGGTGGACAGTGTGTAAGCTGTCCAGGGTTCACTCCCACAGGAAAAGGAATCAAGTTAGAGGAGCAGGCTCCTGGTTGTGGGGCCACACTCCTGCAATCCCAGAACTTGGGAGGTGGAGGCAGGAGAATCCGAAGTTCAGGGTCATCCTGAATTTGTAAGAGTTCAAAAGTCCAGCTTGGGTTACATGAAACTTTGTCCCAAACCAGAACAAGTGGTCTAAACAGGCATTTCTTTTTAAAAGTATTTTATTTATTTATTTATTTTCAAGGTGGGAGGAGAGAGAAGGGGAGAGGCAGAGGGAGAGAGAGAGAGAAAGAAAGGGAGAGAGAGAGAGAGAATATGAGCATACCAGGAGCCTCTAGCTGCTGCAAACTCCAGATGCATGTGCTACTTTGTGTATCTGCTTTATGTAGATACTGGGGAATCAAACCTGTGTCGTCAGGCTTTCAAGACAAAAGCCTCAACCACTGAGCCATCTCTCCAGCCCTGAACTTTTTTTTTTCTAGGCAGGGTCTCACTCTAGTTCAGGCTAACCTAGAATTCACTATGTAGTCTCAGGGCGGCCTCTAAGTCACAGTGATCCTCCTATCTCTGTCCTCTAAGTGGCACCACACCTGGCTCAGGCATCTCTTGAAAGAAGAGACACAAATGGTCAAAGTTGAACTGGACATGGTATGTAGGCCATTGATTTCAGTACTGTGGAGGCTGATGTGGGAGGATTGAGCGTTCACACCGCACACAGACCAGGCATGCACACCACATACTTGCATACAGACCAGGCAAGCACACCACACATGTGCCTACAGACCAGGCAAGCACACCACACATACATACAGACCAGGTATGCATACCACACATGTGCATACAGACCAAACCAAGAATATTTGAAAATGTTCACAATGAGTCATTGGGGAAATGAAATGAAGACTAATGAGCTAATCATCTCTCCAGTGAGGGTGGATATTGTGAAAGGGAATATAGGAGGTGCTGGCAAGGATACAGAGACAGAGGAGCTCACGCTCTGCTGGTGGGATAGTACTGTGTTTATGCAAGCAATATGCAGGTTCCTTAAGAAAACAGATTTATCACATGACCCTGAGTGCATATCCAGAGGAAATGAAATCAGCATACCAAAGAGATACCTGGTCTCCCTTGTTTATTGCAGCTCTATTCACAGTATGTAATGAGATGTCATCAGTCAAGGTGTCCACAGGCCCATGAATAGATAAAGAAAATGTTATGTGTACATGTGGACAATTACTCAGCCATTAAAAGGAACAGTTCTGTCATTTATGGAAACACGTGAAATTGGAGGCCATAATACCAATGAACTAAGCCAGGCTAAATGTTTTCAGTCACGTGTGGAAGCTAAAAAGGATCTTACAGAGGTTAGAATACTTGTTCTCTGGAGGCTGGGAAGGGATAGAGGGATGGAAGATTGGGAGGTTACTGCCTGAGTAGCTGGACGAGCAAATGAGTGTAGCTACAGTGACCTGTACTTCTCAAGGACTAGAAGGAGTTCAAAAGTTTCTAACATAAAGAAACCTGTTTAAGAGGGAAGTGCATTGGTCACCTTGATTTGGTCATTATCTGCTTACTCCATAAGCATGTATGATTGTTCTGTGTCAATTAAAATTCGTAATAAAAACTTAGAAGGGATGTCAGATTGGCTTTGTGTTGATAGGGAGCTTGGTCTGTTTTTTAACCTCTGGAACCTGCCTTCTGCTTTTAGCTCGTGACCTCATTGCATGCCATGATGGTGATCTTAGTCACTCTCTTGGGAAACGTGCTGTCTTTTCAATGTGAGAGTAGACCAGGGGTTTACGTGACTGTTCCAAGAACAGAGGGGAGGTGCCACTGCTGAGCGGGTGTGGCCTTGCAGGCTGCTGTCCAGCCAGGAGCTGGTTAACTTGTGGAAGGTGCTGGAGCTTGACTTGAGGAACTGGGCGGGTGCTACAGGCTGATTGGCCGGGGTGTGCCAGCCCTTCCTCTGGCAGTCCAGGAAGCAGAGCTGAGCTGTCCTAGTGGCTGGACAGCAGCCCTCCCCCATGTGTTCCTGGCCCCACCCAGCCTCAGCCCAAAGGAAACTTTGCTCCAGGTAGAGTTGGTGGCAGCTATCCTTCCGTGGTCACCCTTCCCGTCCTGCTTCAGGCAGCAAGATGGTCCTTGCCGAAGGAAGAGGGGAGGATGGTGAGTCCCAGCCCCAGGCTGGATCCAGGTGGCCCCGGGTGGTTGGGCTATGAGCTGTGGGAAAAGCTCTACTGGGCTGTTTGGGGTGGTGGTGGTGGTGTAGGACCAACCTAGATGCCATTTTCTGTTGCTCGGTTCAGTTTTTCGGGAGAGAAACCGCTGAGGGGCCAGTGGTAGGGAGGGGACTGGAGGGAGAGCTGGGAGGAAAGAAAGAAAAAGAATAAAAGAGCGACTGTCGCCCGAGGCCCTCTCTAGCCTCTGCACTGGGCACTGGCTGTTCCTTGGCAGTACGTGGCACTCAGCTTGGTGACTGTCTTTTGTCCTGCATCTGAGGAGCCTTTGGTCAGAAGCGCTGGGAACTGTGCTAAAAAGTAAAAACGACGGCTCTTGGGTTGACAGCAGGGTGAGGTGATGGTGATGAGCAGAACCCACTTCTAAGAAATGAGTGTAAGCCAGGAAGAAGACGGGTAATCTGGCCTTCCTCTTTCTGTGCTGAGTGAGGAAGGAACACTTCTCATCTTCCCCAGCCCACGCTGTGAACAGTGGAACTGTGAGCTGTCACCTGGCTCGGGCTTGCCCACTGCAGTGCATCAGGGCTGGAAAGCCAGGCGGCAGGTGTGTGCTGGGCTGCAGCTAGCCATGGGTGCGAGGAGCAAGGGGACCTCAGGAAGATTATAAGAAATATGGCTGGTCTCTTCTTGTGTTCCTCCCCTGGTTCACGGAGCTCGCGTTCTAAAGTGTCCCTCCTCAGTGGAGAGTACCTGGACAGTGTCCATGGGGCACTGAGGAAAGCTCACCGAGGGGAGAGCTCTTGGGAGAGAAGCATACAGGTCTTTCTAACAACACTTTGGCTTTGAGGAAGGGAGAGTGAGGGGGTGGTGGTGGGTCAGGATTGCTTGTTTCTGAAAGCTAGTCCACGCTAGCCAAGGTGTCAGGCCCCAAGGGGGGCGTTTTGAGAATGGAAGAAGAGGACACCGCAAGATATGCACCTGCCTGGCCAGGCTGGCAGTGAGCGCTGGCCACAGGTCACTTCTTCACAGTCACTTGCTGCTGGTCCTTGGGGTGAGCCCAGAAGTGAGGTCCTCTCTCACTCACCCAGGGGGTGTGGTCTAATGGGACGGGGTCATGTGGTTGGCTCCCACTATCCCAGCTGTCCATCCATATGCTTGCCTGGTCCAGGGATGGGCACCATTTTAGGGCAGGCAAGGGCTTGTGGAGATGCATGCTGTTTCCACGCCCCTTTTGGGGTGACTCTCCTGTGGTCTATTTAGGGCAGGAGGCACAGTGTCGTTGCCTAAGGAACCACCACGAGGGGCAGCATGGCATAGCAGATGTGAAAGGGAAGGTAACAAGCGGACTTTCCCATGGCTAGTCCCTAAGATCCCAGGGAAGGGGAGGGAGAAAAGGGGGAGATCTGCTCCCCCCAGATTCACTGTCCTAAGCCATGCCCTGCCTAACCAAGGGGTAGCATGTGGGGCACACACCCAGGGTCCTTACACTGACATGGCTTTTTAAAAAGCCTACTTTTTAAAAAAGTATGTTTATTTACGAGAGAGAGAGAGAATCAATTTGAATGGGCATGCCAGGGCCTCCTGCCACTGCAAACAAACTCCAGACGCATGCATCACTTTGTGGGTACTGGGGAATTGAACCCAGGCAGTTAGGGTTTACAAGCAAGAGCCTTTAACCACTGATCAATCTTTCTAGCCCAAGCCTACTTTTTTTTAAAATCTAGTACTCACATAGTCCAGCATTGTGTGTGTTTGCCTAAGTGAGAATTAACTAATGTAATTAATTAGGCACTGTTTTTCTTAACTGTTATAGATTACCTTTGTAGTTATTTAAACTTTATAATATTTAACCCCCCTTGATTTGCCATGGCGGTGGAATCCAAACTCCTTGGTGAACCCCATGTCGTTCCACAGAGGCCACTAGCAGCCCTAGACTCCTCCTCTTGCTTGGGACCTGCCACCCCACCGCTTTTCCATTTGGGCGTCCTGGCTCAGAGGCTGACCCCTCTACAGCATCTCAGCATGTCCCTGTGCAGCATTGCTGCTCTGACTGGACCAGGACTGGAGCTATTTAAGTCCCAGCCCCCAGCACAGGCTGTGCCTGTGGCAGATGCTCAGCAAGTGCTGGCTACACAGAGCTGGAGAGTGCAGGGGGACCAGGAGTGTAAACTGCACCAGGGTGAGATGCTTACCTTAGGTGGACTGCTCTAACTCATGCTATCTGGGCTTCATATGTAAGCTGATGGGAACTGTTCACAGCCAGAAATACACAGTTCATACTCAAGCGTGGTTCACAGTCAGGAGATGCACAGTTCATACTTGAGATTGGTTGCCAAGCTTAGAAAAAGGGACATGGGAAAACATTTGAAGCCATAAGGTACCATGTAGGCATAAAACAGTATTATTTATAGGAATAGAACACTGGGTTTTCAAGTGGCAAAAAATGTTCACCTTGATGTTAACTTAGTCACCTGGCTCTCTTGTTGAGTCCCTGGTGATGTGTGGCCTGGTTTTGAATAAGCTGCTTGGGTCAAGGTCTTAGTAGGAAACCAAAGGTGCTAACGCTATAAATTGGTCCCTTCTGTCTGTAATGAGTTTGTATGTTGCAGATCAGATTGGTTCTATCTTTATTTTTAATCAGGAGCATGTTTGGCATGGTACAGAGCAAGCAAGAAACCTGTGTCACCATCTGCTGTGAAGGGGACTCGCTCTGGTTTGGATTTCCAGGCCTTTTTGTTGAGCACAGCAACAGTGAAAGCACGTGGCGTTTTCCCATTGCTTCTTGGTGAGGGAGGACAGAAGCCAGCCTGGGTGCTGTGCCTCTGAACACAGCTGACTTTTTCCCATTGCCTGGGGCTTTCCACTACCTCCTGGTGTTTTCTTTCCTTACGGAACATGAAAGTATAGGCCAGGTTGCAGATGTCAGGACCCACAGTCCTGCTAGACAGCAGGTTTTTGGGAGGAAGCAGGGAGAATTAAATTCCAAGTTTATTGGTGAAAAGAAAAGTTATAGGTCTTAGCAAGCCCTCATTGGCTTGCAGAATGGTCCTGAGTCAAGGACCAAGCCAGGAGCTGCAGGTGCCCATGGGGTCAGAGAGGGTGGAGTGGCCAGCGAGCAGGCTTCACCCAGTTTCCTGTGGCTCTGAAGGGCTTGCTGAAATGTGTGCTTATAGTTTGCTACAAGGGACCTGGAGGGCTAGACCTCTGGAACTACCTGGGAGCCCCCAGTTCTCATCATCCCCTAGACCCTAAACCGCCCCCCCAACAAACACAGTGTTGTGGTATCTGTGTCCAGCTGTGGTTTCCAGTGCCTGCTGCTGCTGCTTCTGGCACCCTCCAGTCCCTGGGAGGGCCTGTGGCTTCATGGGGTCTGTCAAGAGCCAGGTTTCACAATAGTACAGTGCAGCCAGACTTCAAGAGCCAGGACAAGCCAGCCCTGGTGGGCTCCCAGGAGAGTGGGCCCCTCTGGAAACAGTCCGAGTTGAACTGTTGCTGAGGTGTGAGCCTCTCACGCCTGCACAGGCGCCTTTTGTTTCTTCTGATTGGGGGGAGGGCAGATCTTTAGTAGGTGAGGGGAGTGGTAGAGATAGGAAATCAAGTAAGTCTGCTCCCCTGAAGATGGGCTGGGGGCGGGGAGGACCCACCAGCCCGTCTTTCCTCCTTGAGAAAATAAGGAAGTCTTGCTTTGCCTTGTCTCTGTTCTTTCCTGCTTCCCAGGAATCATGGAAGCTCAACCTTGACCCCAGCAAGAGCCTGTAGGTTTCCGGAGTCAGTGATGGCAAGCCTCTTTCCCTGTGTTTTCTGGATTCCGGTCAGAGAACCCAGGGAAGGGCCACAGTGCAATCACAGGAGGGTGGGGTGGGGTGCCATAGTGGGTGACGCTTCCTCAAGCATGACTTTTCCCCAGAGGAGATACTGAGCATCAGTAAGCAGCCATAAGTGGCTGGTGGCATTTTGCATTTGCTCTGAATAGAAATCAGAACAGCAAGGGCTGTGTTCACTGTGGACCCAAATAAAGGAACAGCAGGGAAGAAAGAGGCAGAACACACCCTCTTCCTGTGGTCAATTGCACCCACCCAGAATGTGTGGCGTCCAAGAAGGCATTATGTTTGGTCCTGTCCTGTTCTACCAGTAGGGTCTATAGAGTTCTTTGCCCTACCATACAGATTTACGTTAGTTTTAATTTTTATAGTTTGAATACTCTATCCATTGGGTAAATTCTTATAAACTTAAGAATTTAAATTTAGGTTAAGCATTTAAGAAGTGAACTCAATTTTTTTTTCAGCTGAAGGCCTGTGCATTTTAAGTGCTGGGAGTATAGAAGGCTGTGCCAGTCTACAACTGCAGATGGTGTGGAACTTCCTCACCAGGCACCTTGGCTTCTGCCAGACTTGAGGTCATGGGTCGTTTGTGCTTCAGTTTGCACTTCATAAAGTTGAGCCAGTTTTGACCATTTGTGGTTTTTCTCGGGTTCTGCCTTTTACCTCTTCCCTGGATCTCCTATCTTGGCCGACTGCTGAGTGGTAGAGACTATGATGAGGCGACACAGTGCCTTCAGTTGCTCCTCTCAGAGTTGACACTGCCCCCAGGCCCAGGACAGCGCTGAAAAGGTCTCTGTCTGGCTCTGGGAATCGGACTTAGCTCCTTGAGATGAAGGTAGAGATGACCTTCCTCTGAAGAGCATTAGGCCCTCTTTGAGCAAAAGCAGATGCCGGTTGGTAGCTCTTTGGCAAGGTCTTGTATGCATTTACTTCTGCTAAGAACTGCAAGGCATTTTCAAGTGTAAGGAATAGAGAATTTCAAAAGCTCCAGCAGCAGGGAGGATTTGAACCTGGGACTGACCTAGAAGCTCTGCGCTCACTAAGCTCCTGGGCACCTTGTGTGTAGATACCACCTGGGTGGCAGTGCTGAGCTCCCACCTGTGCCAAAGGCTGCTTAGTCAGGCCTCGCTGTGCACCTTGCACACTGACCTGTGTCTGAGGCAGAGGCTGGGGGTCACTGGGCACGTTTGCAGAGCCAGGGAAGGTTGGCAGCAGACTCTCCACCTGATGCTTTGATTGCACGGGGCCTGCGCCCCTGGGTCCTGCACTGGAAAGCTTCCAGACCCTCTTCTAACAGGCGCCTCTCAGCCTGGTTTCTGCCGGTATCCACCCCAGCTCAGCAACAGAGGAATCAACTGTTTGGGTCAGTCAGAGGCCCCAGCCTGATTCCAGTTTGCCTTCCAGACTTTTCCTACTTGTGCCGCCCTTCCACTTCTGCCTGCCCCCTCCCAGCTCCAAGCTGTCTCCTTGGACTCCTAGTGGTGTCTGTGCTTACTCTTCAGCCCTTGGAGTGCACTTACGTGCTATCTGAGCCTTCCTCCTGTGTAGGAATCATGGAACTCTGTCTTACCAGCATTGCATCTTCTGGTCACTAGTATGTGCGGCAAGGTGTTTTTTTTAAAATTTCATTTATTATTTATTTATTTGCTTGTTTATTTATTTTTGAGAGAGGGGGGAGACAAAGAGAGAATGGGTACACCAGGGCCTTTAGCCACTGCAAATGAACTCCAGGTGTATGTGCCCTCTTGTGCATCTGGCTTTACGTGGATACCGGGGAACTGAACCCAGGTGCTTAGGTTTTGCAGGCAAACGCTTTAACCACTGAGTAATCTATCCAGCCCCTTTAAATATCTTCATTTATTTGTAAGTAGAGAAAGATAGAAGAGAGAGAGAGAGAGAGAGAGAGAGAGAGAGAGAGAATGGGTGTACCAGGGCCTCCAGCTACCACATACAGACCAGATGCATGCTTCACTTTGCGCATCTGGCTCTGCATGGGTACACTGGAAAATTGAATTTATGGTTATGGCTGACAAGTGCCATAAACACTAGAGCCATCT
This sequence comes from Zapus hudsonius, assembly GCA_004024765.1. Taxonomy (NCBI): domain Eukaryota; kingdom Metazoa; phylum Chordata; class Mammalia; order Rodentia; family Dipodidae; genus Zapus; species Zapus hudsonius. The sequence goes on along the minus strand of PVHP010021709.1, from coordinate 19,976 downwards.
CTCCAGCCCAGTTTGTGTGTTTTCTAACACTTGTTGAATTGTAAGTCTGAGAAAGTAATTTTTTAAAAAGTTTCCACTTAGGGTTTGGGGAGATAGTTCATTTGTAGGTAAGAAGACCTGAGTTCACCCCCAGAACTCCACAAAAATGCTGGGCCCGGGGGAGACAGGTGGATCCCTGGGGCTCATTGGCTTGCTAGTCTAGCCTGCTTGGTTGACTCCAGGCCAGTGGGAGACCTTGTCTCAAAAAGGGTGGACAGTGCTGGGTGTGGTGACGCTCACCTCTAATTCCAGCACTTGGGAGGCAGGTCAACCTGGGCTAGAGTGAGACCCTACCTGGAAAACAAACAGACAAACAAACAAACAGACAGACGGTGAGCAGTGTTACTGAGGAATAGCATCCAAGGTTACCCTCCATGAACACACATGCATGTGCACACATGGGCATAAACACCACACATACTCCCCCCACCTTCCATTTTCACTGTTGGGATTCCTGCTCTGTGAAGTGTCTCCTCTGATCACTGATTTCATGGACTCACTGGGCTGTGAAGTAATTCGGGTATCTGTCCTTAGGCATGAGGAGGGCCTTTGTTTGCAGCCTCCCCCGCTTTCTTATCTGCTTGTGCCCTGCGTCAGCTGGCTGTGCCCAGAACTGAGTTCAGGCAGCTTTTGCTTCCAGCTGCCTCTGACCCTACCTCGAAACCCCCCCCCCAAAAAAAAAAAAAAAAAGAAATATTCATAGTATAAGGTAGTACTGGCAGGCAAGAGAGCTCTGGGGAATGGTGGTGCATAACCAGATGGCCACTTGTAACCTGAGAAGACCTTTGAACTGAGCTGGCCTGCGGGTGGGGGTGATGGCTGATGCGTGTAGGCTGAGCCAGGACCGTGACCTTGGGTAATCAGGGAGTGCTGCCTGGAGGAGGTGGGCTCTGTGCATCTTGGAGATGAGCCTTCAGACAAGAAGGATTGAGAAGGCCGGGACTGAGTTGGTTTGGCCAAACCGAGAGGGTGAGGTCTGCCCTGGGGGCATCAGAAGGTAGAGTTCTTCAGATACAGAAACAAGGTGAGCCTCTCAGCCCATGTTTTTGTTGAAAACTTACAGGTTTTTGCAGCGTAAGGCAAAAATTTCCCAAGTGATTTTAGAGTTTGTTTTGAGGAGTATAAATATGATTCTTTTAAGTGACGCTTCCCTTTTGACAGATCTGCTTGGTTGGAATGGACAGCAGTGTATTTGGGTCAGATTTGGTGGCACTACCATGGTGATGAGGATGTTTGTCCACATGCTCCAGCTGGCTGAACCCCAGAGACCATCCTGGGCGGACCCGTGAAGGAAGGGTGCCTCCCTCTGTGGTTTCCTCGCGGCAGGACTCTGGCAGGAAGAGGTGTGAGGGGTCCCCTTTGTTACAGACAGGGCAGTAGCACCTGTGATGGTGGTTTCTGTTGGCATCTAGTAGGTAGAGGTCCCCAGTGCAGCAATACACAGGGATCAAGTCCCCACCTCTGGGAGCAGTGGGCCCATGTAGCCCCAGGGCTCAGACTGAAGACCTCACCTGGTACAGTGATGGAGTTTGTGTTCTTCACTTGCTTGCTTTGTACTTGTTTAAAGCCCTCCTACCCCCTCCTCACCATCTCAGGCAGGGCCTCTTGGTGTATCTGCTTCCCCTCACCTGTATTCCCTTCAGCATGGGGCCTGGGCCTGTGGGATTCTTGACTTGGAACTTGGGCTTCAGTTGACATGTTTGCTTGGTGACTTTGTGCTCCATGAAGTCTGAATGTTTCTTGTCACCTTATGTCATCTTGTATTGTCATTCCCAGGACCAGCCCGTCCAGCTCTGCTAGCCAGGGTGCTTCAGCACAGAGCACACCAGACAGAGGGAGTGGGTCCTCCGGGCCCTCCAGAATCAAGGGGTGTGCAGGGTGCAGGTGCGTTGGTGCCACTGTGCTGGCTGGAGCTAGGACTAGGGGTGTGCAGGTGACAGGGGCCTGCTCCTGGGTCCAGCCTCTTGTTTGAGTAAGGGTTAACCTCCCTGTGAGAGCAGCCATCAGGCTTTGCTTCTACTGGGAGAAGAAAGCCAGCTCAGCCTATGAGCAAATGCTAGCAGTGCCTCCCCTCCCCCAGGAGGCCGGGAAGAGGGTGGTAGGAGGGGCGGCATGATTGCATTCATGGAAATGAGCCTGCAAGAAGCAGAGCGAGCTGCACAGCACAAGGAGTGTCAGCTGCAGCTCCAGGCACCCATCCCCAGGGCTGCACCAGCCTGCCCTACCAGGCTCCGCTCACTCCCGCCCGCTGCTTGGCCATTTGGCTTTTGTCTCCTCTGGACGCCTCCTCCCCTGCCCTTGTGTGTTGGCACACACATGCTGTCCTTGCTCCAGCTCTCCCTGTACCCAGAGCTGGGGGAGCTCCGGGGAGCCTGGGCCTGTGGGATCGCGGTACAGAGCCACCACGGCCCCTGACGCTGAGAGCTGCCACCGGCTGAGGCTTTGATGTTGCTGCCCAGGGCTGGCCAGGACACTGGGGCCACAGGAGAGGGGACTCGCCACCGGTAAGAGGCCGGGTGGATGGAACATAGCGCAGGTTTGCAGCTCCCCCTGTTCTGCGTGGCTGTGGCCTTCTCCTACCCCACACCCCACACCCTGCTGCCTGCAGAAGGAGCCAACGTGCTGCCTGCCGAGTCTGCATGTCTATCCTTGGTACCCATCCTCTGCTCTCCTGCCAGGGGTTTTACAGGCATCTTCGTATGAGTACCCTGACACTTAGTGCAGTTTCTTCTTGGCCTGAGACTTCGGAATAAGCCAATAACCATTCCTAAGGTCTGGCTATGGTGAGATTAGAAATAGGGTGGCAGAAAGCCAAGGGCAATTTAGGGCCAGTCTCTCCTGCTAGCCCCCCCCCCTTCAAGGGTTTGTGTTTACTAAGGGGCTTTGAGCCTTTCTGGGCCCAGCAGTGCTCATGGAAGGAGAGAGTTGTGTGTCTGATGTACCCTGGGTTCTTTCAAGCTCTGAGAAGAGGGAGAATGGAGGATGCTTTAAGTGTGGAGAAAAATCAGAGTTGTACAAAGGACCAGTGTACAAATAGGTTTCGGAGGCAAGGTGAAGTGACTCTGTAAAGTCCCTGCCATGCCTCTGTTTGGACACAGAAGGGGTGTGGTGGCTCATCTGTGCAGTGTGACAGTGACTGTAGCTGGCAGGCACCAGAGTGATAGTGCTTCACACAGTGTCCTCTGCCTCCCCCCTTGGGAGAGGTCAGCAAAGTGATCTGGATTTCTAGTGGAATAGGGAAGTCCCAGGCCACCCTAACTCAGGACTGTGGAGGCAGCCTTGAATCCTGCTGCTAAAGAGAGGCTGCAAGTCCTAGCTGTACGTGACGGTCCTTAAGGGGCTAAGGAAGGTTAAGGGCCCTCAAATGGAAAGCTCTAGCTTCAGCTATAACTTTGTTATATAAACCACATTTTCAGAATAAAACTTGATGATTTGGTTCCTGTTACTACCTTGAAATTTGACTTCATTTCCTTTGGTTGTCTGGTTAAATCTAGCTTACAAGCTGGTCTCGAGTTCTAGGATTTATTAGATAAATGTGTTAATTCTCTTTTGCGTACAATAGTTAAAATACCTTCCTCTTATAAGACAGTTTTGGGAGCTTTTTAAATACACTTTTTTTTTTTCATTAACAAGACATCCCTATTTCATGTCTACATGGAAGGAAACCAGGGAGGGGAGAGGTCATGTTTTGTCCAAGGTCACAGAGAAGTTAGTGAAACCCTGCCTGGGTCCCTGGGCAGTGACCCCTCTGAACTCACCAGGCAAGGGTGGTCATTAGAGAGCCATCCCTAACACTGAGAAGAGGACAAAGTCTTTGGTGACAGGCAAAAAAAAAAAAAAAAGTGCAGTCTTTAACGGGCTTACTTGTAGGGGAGGACTGGGTGGTTTTGCTGGGAAGAATGTCAACTAGCGTGTGTAACTATCTCTGTTGGTGGTTTGCCTCTCCATGGTGAGTGTCACCTGTGCTGGCTGCATACGCATTTAGCTTTGGTCCTGTGGTGGTCATAGGTTTTTTCAAAACTCTCCAGGGCTGCAGGGGTGGTGAGTCAAATCAGCTCCTTGCAAAGGGGTCATAAGCAGAAATGACCCGTTCTGAGGTTAGAATATTGCCATTAAATTTTTGTTTGCTTTTAATTATGGCAAAAATACACAATTTACCATCTGAATTATTTTAGGTGTATGTTGGTATTGAGCATGTTTGTGTCATTGTGCAACTGTCTTCAGAACTGCTCAGCCCTGTAAAACTGCCACTCTGTCCCCACTAACAATCCTCACCCCTGCCCTCAGCCCCCGACACCCCCACCGTATGACTGTGAGTATGACTAGGAACCTCAGGGGTAAGTGGAATCCCGCAATGTTGTGACGGCTGTTCCACAGAACGCATCTTCAGGGTTGGTTTGGGTTGTAGCATGTGTCAGAATTCCCTTCCTTTTTAAGCCCCTTGATGAGGTATTACATTTAAGGAAGGATTACAAAGGTTTTGACTCAGTAGGAAGGAATCATAAGTGGTTTTCCAAAGTTAACAGACTTTCTTTAAAGGCATGATGTCAGCACATTACTGGCAGAAAGTGTCACTGAGTCTCTGACTGGTTGCCCCCTTTCCTGTGTTCACCTTCCTTCATCCTCTGATCCTGATAAACTCTCCTGCAGACTCTGAACTCAAGGCTTTCTGCATACCCTTGAATGGTCAGGCTTTGGTTTTTATTGTTGTTTTTCTAGAGGTAGGGCCTCACTCCAGCTAAGGCTGACCTCGAACGCACTTTGTAGTCTCAGGCTGGCCTCGGACTCACAGGGATCCTCCTACCTCTGTGTGCACCACCACACCCAGCTTCATCAGGCTTTTTGTTTCCTCTTTCTTCTGCATTTACCTGAGAGATGCTCAGAATTCATGGTGCCTCCTTAGCTCTGTGGCACACACCCATGCATTGTGAATGGCGAGTTTGGGGGAAGTTGGAAGCTGCTGTTCTCCCAAGCCAACATCAGTGAGCTGTAAGACCTCGGTCATGTCTGTAAGTCCATGTCTGCTTTTTTCTGAGCTAGCCTCCCTGCAGCTCCTGGGCTCTGGCAGCACTGTCCCACCACCCTGCAGTTTCTGACTCACTACAAACCTCGGAGCTCAAGGCTGTGGGTGTTCCCCTGTTACATAAACACCACACGAGAGCCATGGTCTACTTGGGGTGTTCCTCAGAGAGTACCCTTACTGTTGGCTGTGGGGCACACGTAGGTGAGGTAGCTTGCCCAGTGTCACACAGGGTGAGTATGAACTGTTGGTGAGTGTACCCTGGCAGCTGGGTTGGTCCCACCAGTTGGGTGCAGTGTTCATTCACATGCGCTCCTGCAGTTGTCCTGGGACCACTGCTCCTACAGGCAGGGCTGAGGGTGCTGTCCAGGCGGTGCACAGCAGTGAACGGAGCCGAATAGAAGGGGGTGAGCAGAACCCGCAGGCCGCTGGGTTCTCAGACCGTCGCAGCGGTGCCAGCACTGGGCAGCAGGCGTTCCATCCAGAGAGCCAAGGAGCCCACTGAGCATTGTTATGGCCCCGGTACTGCTGCTTTCTAGTGCTTTCAAGGTTTCCAGGCTACAAGTTCCTGGAATTTCCTGGGAAAAGTGGTGAACAGACCCAGGCCATGTTGTTGAAGTTTCACTGGCCGGGTCCTCTCTGGAGGGCAAGTTGGTTGGTGGGTTGGTTCCTGGTACTGTGACTGGTGCTACTGGCCTTCGCACTGCTTTTCCTCATGGATCCTGGGATGGTATCTCATGGGAGGTTGGAAGCCTACCAGCTTCCTTCCATAGGCTGCTTCCTGTGTCTGAGCTCTTGAAAGTGAAACATGGCTTCAGATTAGCTGCTGTCTCCTCAGAGTGGGGGCCAGTTTTGTGGAGAGTGGGAAGCTCAGGCTTTATTTCACCATAGGCAAGACTTCGCTTCTGTCTCTGAGAGGCAGAGGGAGGGTGGGAGGAAGGGGGGAGAACACCAGAGAATGCACACATTTAATGTTTAGGAAACCCCAGGAAAAGGTGGCTCAACAGGGCCTCCCTGGCAGCGGGCCCCAGGAGGACTGTGTTTTGGGGAAAAGGACGAGCTCCTGGCTTGCGTGGAGCTCTGTCAGAGACGAGTGACTGTTTCCCTGAAAGGCTGCATGAAAAAGGAGTCCTTTCCACCCACTGTAGCAGGGGCTCTGCAGATAGATGCTGGCTCATAGTTACGATAGGGAAACAGGGCAAGGGAAGGGGTGGATTTCAAGCCAGGCATAGGGGTCTGGTGGTTCCAGGATGGCCTCAGGAGCGAGAAGAGTCTCAGTCCTAAGACATGCCTGGGACTCTCTGATCCCGCTGGGATCCACTGGGACCTGGGCCAGTGCCATTCATTTGAGCAATGGCTGGTGTGTCCCCAGAGGAGCCTGCTGTCATAGGAGCTGTGTACATAATAGGACCTCATGTATACCAGCGGGCAGCTGCAGGGACAGAGCAGGGACTGCAAGGCTTTTAAAACAGCCCCTTGACTTAGAAAGGTGTTGTCCCTTTAAGAGAGCCCTCCTTTGTATGCTCTGACTGGAGCTCATTTTAGTTCTGGGTTTCTGCCTACTGGTAAAATCTGCAGAGCAACATTTAAATAAATAAATAAAAGCTCCTCTGTGTGGCTTCTCTATTCACAGCCAGGCACAATAGCCCCTTGTTGTTTGGCCACTTTAATCCCCTTCATTAAATCGGAACCTTGGAAAGGAATGGTGGAGCCAGTGCCTGTCCCCCGCCTGCCAGCCAGACACCTCACAGATTAACCTTAGTGCATGGGTTCCTGACCCCCTGGCATTGCTGGCGGTGTGTCAGGAAAGCTTCCTCTATGAACTGTCTCCATTATGCTCAGGCTGGTGGCAGTGACAACCTGATGCTCTCCTCAGTGGCCATTCTTTTAGAAAAAAGGGTTTAGCCTCCTCCCTGGCAAAGAAGCGTGGCTGCCCGCACGTGGCAGTGGGGGAGGGAGGAGTTGTTTGTCGTTTTGCCATCTGGCCCATCCAAGCAAGGGCTTCTGTGCAGTTTAACCCTAGTGGTCCATAGGGGCCTTCCCTGCTAGGTGCCTCTTAGTGTAGACAAGATCCTCTGATTCTGCCCCCATCCCCACACTAGCCCCATTAGGAACCCCCACACCCCAGCACTCAACAATAATGTGTGTGTGTTAAATGAATCCAGGCACTTTGTATTTAAGGTGTCTTTTTTCTCATGGCATGAGGATTGAGTTAAAGATCTGGTGTTGCATTGATAAGTTTATCCGAGAATACTGTGTTAAAATGTTCCCCTTGCTTCAGAGCAAAATTCTATAAGAAGAAAATGAGATCTAGCTTGCTAGATTGTTTTAGATGATTTGTTGAGCCAAACCAAAGCAGCACTGTGATTCAGGTCACAGAGTATTAGAGGAAGAAGAATCTTAGGGAGCACTGGGTAGTCAGGAGACTGGATCACCATAAATGAAAATGAATGTCTTGGTTTTTATTTTTAAGTGTCTTGTTTAATTCCAATTGCAAATTGACCTTTGTGCCTGGCTATGAGGTTAGTTTTGTGTCTTTTACTTTTTTTTTTTTTTTTTTGGTTTGGTTTTGGTTTTTGGAGGAAGGGTCTTGCACTAGTCCAGGCTGACCTGGAATTCACTCTGTAGTCTCAGGCTGGCCTTGAACTCACAGCGATCCTCCTACCTCTGCCTCCCGAGTGCTGGGATTAAAGGCATGAGCCACCGCGCCCGGCTGTCTTTCACTTTCAAATAGCTCTCACACACGTGGGTGCGCATTTATTTTAGCATCTTCGTACTGTTCAGACCTGCTCCCTAAGGCGCCCACATCTGAGGAACTTCTCTGGGTCTAGTTAGATGCTGCTGAGTTCTGTGGCCGATTGTCATGTCAGTCAGAGATCACCTCCCTGATGGGCAGAGGGCACAGCGTACGTCACTTCCTTCCTTAGAATGGTTTACCACAATGTTCAGGGCTTTTGTTTTACCTTTGAGACTCAGAGCATATGGATGTAGGAGTGTGGACTTCTCATCCCTGGTCTTTCCCCAGCTTTCTAGAAGCCTTCTGTGTCCTCCTGCCTTCTGTGGGAAATCCTTCCTGTCTCTCCCTCTCTGTCTCTTCCTTCATGGTAAGTAACATTGTCCCCCTTGATCACAGATGTCTGTTTTTTAACCTGGATGAGCTTTTCATGCCTTGCCCACAGTCTAATTCTGAAAGCTGACACCCAGCAAGCAGCACTGAGGGGTGACAGGAATGTAGATGCTGTCACCCTGGAGCTGTTCCCAGCACCCCACTTGCTGAGAAGCCCCACTTCCTTCCTCCAGGATTCCCTGTAGTTTTGTTTTCCATGTTAACAAGTAGTTTTCATTTTGTTAAGAGAGGACTGAATAATGCCTTATCATCTCATAAATGTTTCCCAGCATGCCTTTCTCTGTCTCTCCCCTTCCAGTTCCTTCTCTCATTGAAGATAGGGTCTTGCTGTGTAGCCCAGGCTGGCCTCAAAGTCAGATTGCTCTGGCCTCAAAGTCAGATTGCTCTTGCCTCAGCCTCAAGAGTGTTGGGATTCCAGGTGTGTGCCACATCTGGCTCCTCCTGGCTTTTTTATTTTGAATCTGCTTTGTTCTTGGTGAATACCTTTGCATAGTCCTTGGCTTCCCTGCCAACCTGGTGATCTGGTCTACCCTCTCTCTGACCACCCCAGGTGAGTTGTTTGGCTCCTATGGTGCCTGAGCTCACCCTCAGCCCTTGCACTGCCCCTGCTGCTCTGATGTCACTTCTCTGGAAGGGTGTCTGGGAGGCCAGTTTCTGCTCTTTGGTGTCTGACATGACCCTGACTTGTTCTCCTAGTTGGCTGGGAACTCAAGGGTCAAATAATTTTCACTTGGGGTTTTGGAGGGCCCTTGCCACAACAGGGTCAACTTTCTGACACGGAGACTCTTTTCTTTGTGGGCTGGTGACCACCTCCTTTGCCCCATGAAAGTCTTGAACTTCTAATTCTTTGTTGTGAAATATTTATTGTTTTGTAGGTCTTGACCAGTTTTAAAAACTATACTGAATGAGTTAATTTGTTGCATATATTTTCAGGTTTTTTATCCTTGCTCTTTCTACAAGCATGCTTTACAGTCCTTTCCTGACCTTTATGATTTTGGAGGGAGGATTGAGAGGCAAAAACAAATGTTTATTTTGCAAGAATATATTTTTTTCTGAAATTGTCCTTTTTCATAGTATCCTATTCTTTCCGTTTCCTTTTGCAATCTAACAATCTGCTACAGGATGAGTGTTTCTTTCCTTTTTTAAATATTTTATTTATTCATTTTCAAGCAGAGAGATAGAGAGAGAGAGAACATGAGAGAGAGAGAACACGAGAGAGAGAGAGAATGAACACGAGAGAGAGAGAGAACACGAGAGAGAATATGGGTGTGCCAGGACTTCCTGCCATTGCAAAAGAATTCCATACCCATGCACCATTTTGTGTGTCTGGCTTTGCATGAGTACTGGGGAATTGAACCCATGCTGTCAGGCTTTGCAAGCAAGTGCCTTTAACCACTGTGTCATCTTTCAAACCCCTGATGCACATTTTGAATGTATAATGGTGATAATGGATTATAATCTTCCAGAAAACCATCATATATGAATAGTAACCCTGAATGTCTGGTTGCATAGATTCTGGAAAGAAAGCAGCCTCAGAGAGTTTCTGATTCACAGTGTTAAAGCTGTCTTCTCAGGGCCCAGTTTGGAGGTAGGTAGGTTAGTGCCTCTGCTCAAATGGAGATTCATCGATGATCATTAATCAGCTCCGTACGCTTCTAATGAAAGCCCGATTATTGATACTCCCACGGGATGAATATTTTATTTTATTTTATTTTTGTTGTTTGTTTGTTTTAAGGCAGGGTCTCACTCCAGCCCAGGCTGACCTGAAACTCACTCTGTAGCTCCAGACTGGTCTCAAACTCACAGTGATCCTCCTACTGCCTCCAGAGTGCTGAGATCTAAGGTGTGCACCACCACACCTGGCAGATATTTTTTTAAAAAAATGAACTGTCTCCTCCACGTCTCAAAACTTTACTATGTCAGAATGAGTATTTGTCATCTAGCCCTCAGAACAGAGGTGCCATTCCAGCTCTGTCCTGTCCATCAGAGACAGGATGTGATCACAAACCCAACTGTATTTCCTAGTGGCTCCTGTGGGGTCATGTTGCTGTCATTAGTGTGTCATCAATAAACAGTGTCAGGAAAGAGAGAGTCTGTTTCTGTAGAAAGTTTGTATCTCAAGCTGGTAGTCACATTGGAAGTATGCAGTGTCACTGTCCTGTTCCTGAAGGCCAATGTGGTACCTTGCTGTGCAGGAACGGGAGCCACACTTAGCACCAGACAGGGCCGAGGCACTTCAGTCGTTGCTCTCAGCCACCTGCAGCCCGAAATATTAGATGGAAGGTCCAGAAGTAAGCGATTCATAAGCTTGAAGTTGCATGTCATTCTGAGTAGCACGATGATGTGCCATTCTGACATCCCTTTCTAGTCAACCTCATTCTGCCAAGGGTGTGGCCATAGTGTGAGCTGGGGGCCGGTTAGGATGGAAAAGGCATCAAACGTATACATGCATGGCGGGGAAGCCGTTTGTACAGAGTGTGGTGCTGTCTGTGCTTTCAGACATCCACGGTGGTGGGTTCTTGGAACATTTCTTAGTCAAAGCAGCCCCATGAAGTGGGTGACAGACAACATGCTCATCCTGTTGATGTCTAAGGTACCTGAGCCACTTGTGGTAGGCAGGAGTGGGTCTTCCTGGTTTCACCTGGCTCCCTCCTACTCAGAAGTCCTCTGGAGGATGTCATTGGAGGACTGTGGAGATGTTTTATTAGAGAACTGTGGTCGAGGAATTAACTTTGTTTTATGGTGTGAACACATTTTAGAACATTATTCAAACCATGTACCTACATAAAGTGCCACATGTGCCTGGAGTTTATTTGCAGAGGGTATAAAGCAGGAAGACAGTCTTGAGATCCTGTTCCCTAGAATTAAGTGCTATTTTCTGTTGGGTGTTTATCTTCTTAGATTACCTTCTCTATATGCATAGACTCCTCACCCCACTCCTCTCCAAAATGATTTGGAAACCATTTGTATTACTTTGCAGTCCCCTTCCCCCTCCCACTCCTCACCACCAAGGAGCTGAGGCTTGGGGTCTCCCAGCTCAAAGGGATGAGAATGGCCAGGCAGACAGCTAACATTCACACTTTCTTCCCAGCAGCCACATTTATTCCCCTTGGCAAGGTCTCCTTCCCAGTGGACCTAGCTGGGGCTCGTCTAAGTGCTGAAGGCCTTGCCTCTCTCTGGAAACCTCTCTGGAGAACTGAGCATAGGGATGCCTAGTGGAAACTGCTGCCGGCTTCTTTCTTGGTCTTGTTCTCCATGTGTGTTTGTGGAGTTTTCATTATTTTTGGTGGGATGAAAGCTTTCTTGGTGACATTTCTCTCCTCTTCCCAGTTCCCAGTGACCTGACCGCGGAGGAGCGTCAAGAACTGGAAAACATTCGGCGGAGGAAGCAGGAGCTGCTGGCTGACATTCAGGTAGGAGGGCAGCCAGAAGGTGACCAACAGAGAAGCCAAGGCCGCACACTGCATTAGTGTGTGCACAAGCCATGAGCAGGATCGTTTTAGTCCTGAGGTAGCAAATGTTATTTTCTAAAATCCTTTGTGACACTTCACCGGGCAGTGTGAAAGGAGAGGCTTGAGAATATTTGAACAGTTTTCCCTGGTTCCCGTTTCCCTGATGATTGCTGGGAAGGTGGAATGGCTCTCACCCAGCTCTCTGCACGGGACAGTCCCTTCCAGCGCCATGATAGCAGGGGTGCATGCACAGCAGATTTGGTTGGACATTCCTTTGCCAGCCATGAGGCAGCTGTTTGCACCCAGCATAGGCCTGCTGTCCCAGCTACCAGGCACATGGGAGCCCGAGTGCCCGGAGTTTCTATCACACTTGTGTGGGGGAGCTGCAGATTGGTTCTGAGACTGGGTCAAGGTGGCCATTTCTCAGCAATGTGCTGGTTTATTTTTATTATTTTCATGCGTGTGTGTGTGTGTGTGTGTGTGTGTGTGTGTGTGTATGTGATGGGGTGCTATGTGTGTATGTGTGGTATGGGGTATGGAGTGCAGGGTATGTGTGTGTGTATGTGTGGTATAGGGTATGGGGTGGGGGGTGTGTGTGTAGTATGTGTGGTATGGGGTGGTGTATGTGTGTGTGTCAGATGCACTCAAAGGGCACAGAGAAAGAGGAGAATGTCAGTGTCCTCCCTCTGTCACTCATCTGGATATTTCCTTGAAACAGGGTTTCTCTCTCTTTTCTTTTCCTTTCTTTTTTTGTAAAGAATTTTTTTATTTATTTGCAAGAATATATATATATCCAGTCCTCTTCTTTGCTTTTTTACAATATATTTTATTTTATTAATAAGGAACTTTACTATGTAGAGACAAATTGTATTGGTCCCTTTATCATGTTCTCTTATATCCTCTCTTCCCCACCCCCATTCCACTGAGTGCCCTTCTCAGAGGGGTTACTGGTATTCACCATCAGTCTGTGTGTGGGGGCAGCAATGCCTCAAGATATGTCTTCCCACTCTTTGGCTCTTACAATCTTTCTGCCCCTCTTATACAATCTTCTTTGAGCCTTGACAGGTATGCTATAGGTTTACTTTAATGTTGAACTCTCTGCAACCTCTGGATTTCTGGTTTAAGTGTCCTTAGAGTCAGGATAGCAGGGAGAACAGCACTCATGTTTAAATCTCTACTTCCTCATGATATCCTGGGCCCCTGCAGATGTGATAGAGGTGCTGGTCTCATGCTAGGTCGTTAGCTGTCTTTACTTGTCATATTGATGGATCTGGGTTCTCCCTGGTCTTCTGTCATCCCTGGTTCCAATATGTCTTTGATTCTGTCTTCCATGATATGAACAGGCCCTCCCCTCACAGTCCTTCCACCACGGAAAGTTACTTCATCATGCCTTTCTAATAAATTTGGGGTATCCCTGGCTTCTTATTTTACGAATTCAAAGAATTGAAATCCACAGTCCAGAAAGTAAGGTTTAGAGATTCCTTATTAGATTAAGAGAAGTGCAGAGAGCTCCTACCATGTAGAATGCAGGACAGGGAAGAGAGCTCATATGGGAAGAAGAGTCAGATGGTCAGGGTCACTTCCCCCACCCCAGCCTGCCAAAGCAGGGAGGTTCAAGTGCCAGGAGAGAAAAAAAATTCTTTTAAATTTATTTGAAAGAGAGAGAGAGAGAGAACAGAGACAGAGAGACAGAGACAGAGAGAGAGAGAGGGTACACCAGGGCCTCTTACCACTGTAAACAAACTCCAGATCCAGTCAACACTTTGTGTGTCTGGCTTGTAGGCTTTTTATATAGACTGTGTGCCTAGGAAATGTGCACCTACAAGCTGCATTGCTGTCTTTTGCCCGGAAATGCTTCCTCTGTGGTGGAAGCCCCCTCAGACTTGCTGTGGACAGGCATTCTACTTCACTGCTCTGGATTTCTTTGCATGCCTTCTTTTGTTCCATTCCACTGCTCTGTGGTGCTGGCGGCGGGGGGGGGGGGGGGGGGGGGGGGTGTCAATTTGGGCTGTGCCTTTTCTGGTAACTCCACTTCTGTTTACAGAGGCTGAAGGACGAGATAGCAGAAGTCGCTAATGAAATTGAAAGCCTGGGATCCACAGAGGAAAGGTGAGTCTTCCCTAATGCTGGATGGGCCTCAAGGTTGAGGCTCCTGGGTGCACCCAGTCCTTCCTCGGTGCCCTGGCACAAGTAAAGAGGAACCAGGTTTTCTGCCCTCAGTTCTAGCCCACACATCTCCCACTCATCTCCCACTTCCTGAACATAAGAGCTTATTACGTGTGTGAAACTGAGCTAAAAAATCCAAAGGTCTCATAAAGCCATAAAGTGGCCTCATACTGTTCTGTGAATTACTGTCTTCCCCCTCTGTTGTCCACTGTTTGTATTTAAACGTTTCAGTTTGTTTTTTATACAAAGAAAAAACTTAATGAATGCTGTTAATTCAATTTCAAAGGAAGGCAAGCCCAGTAACATATGGATATAATATCAAGTTTATTCCTACCTAATCAATAATTAAGGGAGAATCATATAGAAATGAAAGCACAGTGTAAAATAATAAAGACTATTTGTGCTTTGTTTTTTCCCCTTTAATGACATGTCGGTGACTTTGAGAGTTTGGTTTTGAATGGAGTTTCCAGACCATTTCTAACTGCTTAATGCAATAAAGACCACTAAGTTCCCTCTGTGTCTCTGTTTTTCTAACCCTAAGCCTTCCTGTCTGGCTTCATAAGGTCATGTGATTTGTAATTTTCAGACTCATGTGGGCAGTGTCATGTTCCACGGAAAGTACCCAGCTTGTCACTGCCAACCTATGGGCTATCCTTTTGGGGTTACAGTTTTCTTTCTATTTTTAAAAAGTTATAGCTTAAAAGAAATTGATAAATTAGACCTCACCAAAATGTAAAACTTATGCTCCAGATTTAATTTTTTTGACTTTTTATTGACAGTTTCCATAATTGTAGACAACAAAGCATGATAATTCCCTCCCCACCCCCAGCCTTGCTTTCCCCCTCTCAAATCCACCCTCTATCATATCCCCTCCCCCTCTCAATTTGTCTCTACTTTGTTTCGATGCCATCATCTTTTCCTCCTATTATGGAGATCTTGTGTAGGTAGTGTTGGGCACTGTGAAGTCATGACTATCAAGGCCATTTTGTTCCTGGAAGTTTTCACTGCAAGCAGTCCTCCCCTTCCTTTGGCTCTTACACTCTTTCCGCCACGTCTTCTACAATAGAACCTGAGCCTCTGGGAGTGTGATAGTGAGATGTCCCAATGCTGCACACTCCACTGTCTTCTCAGCTGTGGTATCTTTTGAGTCATCCCAGTGGTCACCACCATCTGAAAAGAAAAGCTTCTCTAGCCGAAAGTGAGGGCAGTATTATTGCATGGGTGTGCACATAAAAAAAAAATGCTTGAGCCGGTGTGGTGGTGCACGCCTTTAATCCCAGCACTTGGGAGGCAGAGGTAGGAGGATCACCATGAGTTCAAGGCCAACCTGAGACTACACAGTGAATTCCAGGTCAGCCTGGGCTAGAGTGAGACCCTACCTCGAAAAACCAAAAAAAAAAAAAAAAATGCTCATAAGGCAGTTTGGTGGCAAAATATATGCATTTAGCTAGACAACAGCAGGCATTACACCCCTTGGGCTCATGACCTCCACTATCATAGGCTTTTGAATAGGTCTTCAGTACCAGGCATGCTTTTCCTCCCATGGAGCGGGCCTCCAGTCCAATTAGAGAGCAGTTGGTTTCCCCCACAATAGACATGCCACTATTGCCCCAGTTTGCACATTTGGCCTGACTGGCCAGTCTTAAGTCTTGCAAGGTCCACTGCTGTTCACCACTGTTGATTGCTTCTCTCTCCCATACAGCTGCAGGCAGCCATAGCATTTACCAGCTTTCTGTCAGTCAGCTGGTTAACAGGGAGGAGATTTCCAGCTCAGCTCCAGCCTGATTTCTGACTGACCTGCAGTCCAAGCATATGTGATCTTCAGCAGTAGGGTCTCACCATCTCATCTGATGGACAATCACGAGCCTTGGCAATGGCCTGTAATGTTTTGGGAGCCTCAGGGACCTCCCTGGCCAACAATTCATTGGAAGGTATCCAATCTCTGGCACTGAAAATTTTCTAGTAACAATTTATGGCTTCTGGGTGTGCCATTATCCAAAGAGGCAGGTTTCCGTATGACTTATTCTAAACCTCTTAAATTTTGACTAACCCTCCTCCCACCCTTCCTTTACCCAATCCCTCCCCCTGATGCCCCTTAGGTCATTGCACCCCCCAGTAATCTATCAGTTTACATATACACAGTACCCTCCCCTTAAGTCTCCTCTCCCCCCTCCCTTATAGCCCTGTCTAGCTCTCTGGCCTCTACTGCTGACTTTTACTCCAACTCACATACAAGTCTAAACACTTGCAGCTAGGATGCACATACGAGAGGGAACCTGCAGTATTTAACTTTCTGGTCCTGGGTTACCTTACTTAGTATAATCCTTTCCAGATCCATCCATTTCCCTGAAAATTTCATCATTTCATTTTTCTTTACTGCTGAGTAGAACTCTGTTGTATAAATGAACCACATCTTCATTATCCATTCATCAGTTGAGGACATCTAGGCTGGTTCCTTTTCCTAGCTATTGTAAATAGAGCCACAATAAACATGGATGAGCAAGTAGCTCTAAGGTAGCCACTAGAGTCATTAGGATATATGCCAAGGAGTGGTATAGCTGGGTCATATGCTAAATCGCTTTTCAGCTGTCTCAGGAACTGCTTTCCACAATGGCTGTACCGGTTTACATTTGGCATTTAAAAAAATGTTATAATTTAAAAGAAATTGGTAAATTAGATCTCATAAAATGTAAAACTTCTGCTCTTCTAGATTAAAAAATTTAATATTTTCAAGCTTTCTGCTTGGGGAGAGAATGGATACACCAGGGCCTCCTGCCTCTGCATATGAACTCCATGTGCCACTTTGTGCATCTGGCTTTATGTGTGGACTGGAGAATTGAACCTGGACCATCAGGCTTTGGAAGCAAGTGCCTTTAACTGCTGAGCCATCTCTCCAGCCTGTTTTTTTTTTTTTTTTTCCGAGGTAGGGTCTCGCTCTAGTCCAGGCTGGCCTGGAATTCACTATGTAGTCTCAGGGTGGCCTTGAACTCATGGCAGTCCTCCTACCTCTGCCTCCCAAGTGCTGGGATTAAAGCTGTGCGCCACCATGCCTGGCCTCCAGCCTGTTTTTTTTAAGATTTGTGTGTGTGTTGGTATGTGCCATGGCACATGTGTGGAGATCAGAGAACAATTTGGGGTATTTGTCCTCTCCTTCACCTCCTTTGTTTTTGCCACTGTGTCTGTGCCTGTCTAGCTGACCTGTGAGCTTCTGGATTCTCTTGGCCCTGCTGCCTCCCATTGCTGTAGGTGTGTTGGGATCACAGACGCGTGTAGCACTTTGTGTCTTCTTTCCATGGTGCTAGGGAATTGAACTTGGCTCAGCAAATTTACAGACAAGCACCTTTAACGCCTGAGCCATCTCCTCAGCCCTAAAACTTGTGACTGTTGGGCTGGGGTCATAATTCAGTGATAGAGCTTTACCTAGGGTCAACATCCCCAGTACTGCCACAACAAAAAAATAACTGTTAAAAAAAGGACTAGACAAATCTGAGAGGCGAAAATATTGCAGCATGTATATCTGACAAAAGACCTTTATCCAGAGTAGGAACATACATGTTTCAGTAATACAAAGGCCACCCAAGTGAAAGACAGGCGGAAACCCATAAGAGATCATTGATAAAAGTACTGGAGTCATGGACCTGCTCAGACCATAGTGCTGAGGGTGTGCAGCATCACACTGCCTCGAGATGCCACTTCCCACCCACTGGGACGGCCACAGCTACAAAGCCTTCAGCTTCCAGGAATTTACTCAAGAGAAATGGAATCATGTCCACAAAAGACTCATGCCATGACATGTCATTCTTATTAAAACCTCCTGAACTGGAACTAACCTAAATGCCTACCTACAGGTGAACACATAGTCAGACTGAGACTCATTGGTATAGAGGAGTGAGGTGCTGCTCCCTTAGAGCCTGATGCTTCTGTCACAAGCTGTGATGGCAGAAACCAAATCAATAGTGACTGTGAAGTGTCAGTGAGAGGGCTGACCAGAAAGGGACATGAGGGAACCAGGAAGGAAGGTGGCAACAGGTTGCATGTGGAGTGTTGTATGCACACCTGTCGGGACTGAACTGTGCGTGTAGGTTGAGTTCATTGTGCTTGTTGCAGTCGGCCTCTGCTGCTAGGACAAAGTACCCAACGAAAGGCAGCTGATGGGAGAAAGTATTTCTTTTGACTTACAGTCTCAGGGGAAGGGTGGCATGAGCAGAGGCTGGACATCACTTCTGCCACAGCAGGTGGAAAACAGCAGTAGGAGAGTGAGCTAAACTCTGGCGAGGGGGAGTTGGCTATAACATCCCCAAGCCCACCCCAAAACACACCTCCTCCAGCAAGGCTCCACCTCCCAAATTGCCACCAGCTGGGGACCAAGCATTCAGAGCACATGAGTTTATGGAGACATCTGATTCAAACACCACAGTGCTGAATGTGAATTACTACTGAATTTTAAAAAATAAAGGGAATATATGCTTATTGCAGGAAATTGGTAAACTACAGAAAAGCAGGAAGAAAACAAATTCCCCATAATCACCAGTCCAGATGACCATGATTAGTATTATAATGTGTTTCTTTTCCCTGCATTTTTGTGTCTGCATGTACTTGATGAATTCTCTTCGGTTCTCACAGAACACCAGGGAACTGCAGGTGCCAGGGATGTCAGTGATTAGGCACCAAAAACATCAGTTAGTGAACTTAAGACCTCATTTCAGCTGTATCTGTGCTGTGGTCCAAGTAGCCATAATTCAGTTACTTATGGTTTAAAGTCTGGCGTTTAAACTGCTTTTCCAGGGTTGATAATTTTGGAAGAGGAGCTCTCCTGTGGGTTCCTGAGCATCTGCCGGGTGGGGGTTGTTACTCAGGCAAGGGTCACATTCATGTTCTGACTTAACCATAGCTGGGTTTTCATGCTTTCAACCAAAGTCCTGATACCAGGATTCAGTAGAAACTACCCTAAACACTATTGGATCTTATAAACAGCATATATAATATCAGACTTAAAACTTCCTGAGGTTTACAGGCAGTTAGCCTAGGCAATACAGTAGCAGCACCATAGTTGTTTTGTTGGGGTCTTGCCAGGGGAAATTGCTGTGGGGTAAGTGGGGGACGCCCGTCAAGAGAAGTGGCTGCTGAGGTCCTGAGCTTGAGCCGCAGGTCTTGGTGCTGGCCTGTAGGGACAGGAGCTGACTCACAGGGAACCAAGGACATTAGTCAGCCACCTTCAGTGAGTATCCAGGCAGTCATAAGCAACCATGCTGGATGGGTAGGGATGGGATCTGACTCATGAGCTCATGGTGACGTCTGGCAGCCACCTCTAGTGAGTGTCCTGCCTCCATTGTAACTGCAGAGATCTGGAGTATGTTGTTAAAGGCTGGGCTTTGGGCTCTGGGCTCTGGGCTCTGGGCTCTGGGCCTAGGATTGCTGGAGGCTGCAGCAAACCTTCAGTGATAAAGCAAACCAAGGACCTCTGAGGCCACACACTCTGACAGAAAGGCACTCGCAGCCTTAGTCCTGGGGTCTTCTTGGATTTAGAAGAAAGTGAGTAGACACCATTTAGACACTATGGGACCCCAGACATCTGGCCTTACCTGTTTGCTGGTGCGGTCCTTCTGTGGGTGCTTCCACAGGGACTCTGTCGCCTTGGTCTCCAGGCACCCTCAGTTTCCAGACACACCTTTCCAAACCTCAGTGCAGGAACCTCTCTCTCTGTGAGGATTTGATCAGTGAAAACAGTTTCCTTGTAGTAGCAATGCTTCCTAATTTATTTCTAAGCAACTCATTGGCTCCCTGAAATGATAAAAGTACTGTTGTCATTGTGGTAGTGGTTCCCAAATTGGAGTGCATGCCAGAATTACAGCAGGGCTTAATTTTTTTTTTCTGTGAGGCTGAGGAGAGGGCTAAGTGGTTAGAGAAGCTTGCTTGAAAAGTCTACCTGCCAGAGTTCTATTCCCCAGTACTCAGGTAAAGCCTGATTCACAGTGGGGAGGGGGGCAGGAGAATCTGAAGCTCGTGGCCAGCTATACTGGTGCACATGCAGCAGCATGAAAGAAGAACACAGCCAGACACCTCAGGGGTGCCTTCTGCCCTCCACACATGCACGTGCACACACAAATAAAAATGCTAAGAAAATGCCTCCTGGACTTTGTCCCTGCAACTTCGTACACAAAGAATATGCAGA
>PVHP010021708.1:0-29139 GCA_004024765.1 Zapus hudsonius | reverse complement strand
CCACCCCTTGGCCCAGGCACACACTTCTATCAAAGTTTTCTGCAGTCTCTCCTTCCCCTTAGAAAATTCACAAGCCAAGCCTCCAAATGCAATTCTCTCTGCACTGAGCATTTCCAAATTCTCACCAGAATAGTCCATAAAACTTGGCTTACCGCTCTGGAAGGCATCTTCAGTTGCAAGTACCAAGTCCATGTCTATTTCTCCAGCACACAAGTTCCCAACGATCAAAATCCACATGGTAAGATTCATCTCAGCAGATCACCCCAAACTCTGGTACCAAATCTGTCTTACTCAGTCACACTCCGCTGGGATGAATCGACGTCTCCTCTCCGTGTGTCGAGTTCTGGATCCTCTTCGGCCCCTCGCTCGGTGTCCGAGTTTCCCGGATTTCGGCACCAGTTGCGGCGAGCTCCTCGACCAGCAAGGAAGAACAACCACCACTCGAGGATTCTTCTCAAATCACACTTTATTGGAGAGCCTTTTGATTGAAGGGAGAGCAGGAAGCGAGGGGGGCCCGAGCGCTAGAAGTCAGCTGCTTATATATGGATTAAGGACACGGGTCGCCCCATGATTGGCTGATACCAACTTGCCACCATCAGGCGCCACGGAATTGGCTAGGGACAGTTATAACTCGCACATGCGCAGAGCCAAAGGCACGTCTTTCTCAAAGCATTGCCTAATATGGAGTTGTTTACCACTTAGCTGCAAGGAAGTGGGCGCCATCTTGTAATGGCGATCTTCCCGGCTCCCTGCAATACACAAGACTGTAATTCCAACTATAGAGACAATTACTCATCCATGCTCATTGCAACTCTCTTCACAATAGCAAGGAAATGGAATCAGCTTAGCCGTCAATTAACAGATAATGAAATGTGTTTTATGTGCACCATGGAATTTTATTCAGCCATAAAGAAAAATGAAATTTTGGAAAATGTGTGGAACTATAAAATATTAAATTAAGGGAGGTTACCTAGGATCAGAAAGACAAATAACATTGGTTCTCTCTCATATGTGAATCTTAGCTGAAAACATTTATAGACGTGTCCTATTGTTGGAGAGTGTGTATATGCCAATAAACTAGAATGAAACCTATGAGAGGGGGAAATAGGGCTCCAAAAGAGAATGGTCAGGAAATCAGTAAATCTTACATGATATGAACATCAAAGGAAATAAGGCAGTGGTGGGAGGGGGAAAGCAGAGATAAGGAGCAGAAAAAATCTGATAGAGGAGGGGATGGTTAAGTAACACTAATTATATGCATTAATAAGTTAATAGATATTTATTTACAATATTTACAATAACATTATTTGTGATAAATAAAATTTGTTTAAATGAAATTAATAAGAATTAGATAAAATTTTTGTGGAGATTTCATTTTATTATATTCATTTTTATTGAATATGATTGTGCACTAATATGGCAAACACCTGGAATATACATTAGTGTATGTTTTATAAGGACATTTTTCATATATTTATAATATATATAATATATGATATATAGAGAGTCAAAATACCTTTGTTCCTGGAGCTTACAATCTAGGAGAAGAGTCTGACATTATGAAAAGAGTCACAAATTTATGCATTGTTACAACTGCTGGAAATATGAGGTAAGCAGGCTTTTGTAAGCATAAATATAATTTATGTTTTAATCAAAAGAGGAATAAATTTTTTCCCGAGGAAGTGCTAATAGTACCAACATGTAAACTTTGAATAAGTTTCTTTGAAGAGCTTCAGGTCAGTTTCTTGTGACCATCCATGCAGACAGTGTGTACAACGAGGAGGAAGGTGGCGTAGTACAGATCTGTTGATGAGAGTGGGAAATGTCTATCTGAAGGTGTGAAGGTCATATTAAAGATTTCATCTTCTCTTAAGAACAAGCAAGTTGGGCTGGAGAGATGACTCAGAGATTCAAGCACTTGCCTGCAAAGCCTAATGACCTGGATTCGATTCCCCAGTACCCACATAAAGCCAGATGTACAAAGTAGTGAATTCAAGGTCTCCCTGAGACTACACAGGTCAGCCTGAGCTACAGAGAGACCCTACCTCAAAAAAATAATATTTATTTCAAGTCTGCTGAAAACCTGTCAAGTATTGTAAAGCAGTTTACAGGTGGTCATATTCAGCTATATATGAGGGGGTTATAGAGAATCAAAATGATGTGATTTTGGGCCCCTGCACGTCCTCATGCCTGAACAAAAAATACACCTAAACACTGTGACATCTTTCCAGCCAGAGGCATTTATTACAAGTGTCAAATAAATCAATAAAACAGACTGAAATCCAAGGAAGGGAGAAGTAATCATTCCTACAAATATTTTCAAGAGACTTCACCAGATGAGCACAGTGTCCACTTGATCTGTAATGCAGATATTTAGAAGCACTTTTGGTAGAGTCCCCAGTGAAATGGGTAAGATACAGTCTCCTCAGAGTGCCTGAGTTTGTAGAAACAGAGACACACCTTTGTATTAAGTTGATCCTGAAAAGGGGAGAAAGAACGTGAATTTATTAAGTCGAGAGGTCATAGAGAGTGGATGGAAAAACTTTTCTCTGTTTTTATTTTAATAAGAAAAAAACTTAAAGAACTTTCAAATAAGAAAGGCATGGCTAATCTAAAGGTATTGAGTACATGAGAGAGACGTTTAAGTATCTGAAATGGAGAAGGCTGGCAAAGCTTACCCACTAAGGCTTGCCTTAAAGAGGAAGGAAGAAATCTCCTCTTGTATAAAGAAGAGCCCAAAAGAATAACGTGTGTGTAAGTAAGCCAGATGTGAAGAGATAGAGATCAGTGTTCCTTTCATTTTTATATCTTCCTTATGCTCCATATGATATTGGTAGAAGTCATCTTCTGAAAGATTGACTGGTAGTTGGAAGATTAAAAGTTTGATTAGGGTAAATATTTTAAAAGTCAATATTGGAAGTTGAAAATAAGGGTTTGTGAGATGGTTCCATAGATACAGCATTTGCCATGCAATTCTGAGTAACAGAATTCAGATTGTCAGACATTATGTAGAAGCCAGAATCTGTGTTGGGCTTCTGTATTCTTAGTGCGCTCATAACAGGATGGGGGAAGATATAGGAGACTTTACCCAGAAGCTCAAGAACACTCCAAACCAAATAAATAAATGAAATTTAAAAAGAAGGTAGAAAAATGAGTTGATCAAATGATATATAAGTAAGAGTGAGTGATACTTTCCTATTATGTTTATACATAATTTGTAGGTTTTAGGATTATGTTATAGGTCAGTGATTTTTGGCATTTTTTTCTGTCCAGTATGGAATCTCTGACACAAGGCAAGAGAATTACATAGTCATCAGTCATCCACTGTAACACTCATTCTGAGAAATGGTGTGTACCATCTCCCTTGCAAGGGGCATTGAAAGCTCTCAGACAGTGAAACGAATGAGTAATTTCACATGCTGTGTGGTAGTGTTGGTGATGGTGGTGGTGGTGGTGGTGGTGTGTGTGTGTGTGTGTGTGTGTGTGTGTGTGTGTATTTTTTGCACTTTGCAAAAGTTCATAAAGTTTCTGATATACATTCTTCAGAAACAGTGGCAATTTCTCCTTTACAATGGAGTAACTAAGTACTGAAATTCAGAGATTTTAGGAATTTCTCTATAGATCCATGCTGATAATTTGCATACATATTGGCATGTTACTTCATACAAAAAATTTTTTCCTTGTTCCTAAATAAATGTCATGAGATATTCATTTTATGACATACAGTTTTATTACTAAAAATTACTAGGAAGATCCTTCCTATGTTTACTCATTTAAATTTAAAATAATTGTTTTAATGTTGTTTTTAAATAATGTCCCATGTAAACCAGGCTGTCCTCAAATTCATTATGTGGCTGAGGAAGACCCTGTACCTCTCTCTCTGATTCAACCTACCACTTCAATACTCCAAGTGCTGAGATTACAGGCACACCACTCTCAACAGAAACATTTATTAATTGGCCAAATACATATGAGCATTTTAGAAATATCCAGCTTACATGACAGGAAATTCTTCCCTAGATGAAATTTTCTTACTTTGGTTGAGTCACTAAATGCTTTGGGTGATAAGTACATCAAATCTGAAATCTCTGATCCATAGTATTTTGCTGTCCCAAGGAAGCATTTGTTCCTACCTTCACAGAGCCTCCTAACTGAATCAGAGGGAGTGACTAACCATTAGAATGAAGATAAATGGGCCAGCTCTACAATAATTATAACAAGCACTCATTTCATAAATATGTAAAATAAAGCTCAAAAATAAAAAGACATGATTGAAGAGCCAAAGAATAAGTTTAAACTTCAGTCTGAAAAGACTAAATTCTCAACATCTGGCTAAAAAAAATTTTGGTTAAAAATAATAACATTTTTGTAAGTCAGTTTTTATATAGTTATTATATAATACTATAATATTGTATAATTTTAACAATACTTATAGTTTATGTATTAATATGGCCTTGTAACAATTTAAACATTATGATATTTTATTTTTTAATTTTTTTTTGTTTTTTTATTTATTTGAAAGTAGATAGAAGAGAAAGAGAGAATGGGCATGCTAGGACCTCCAGCCACTGCAAATGAACTACAGATGCATGTGCCACTTTGTGCATCTGGCTTTATGTGGATACTAGGAAATTGAACTCAGGTCATTAGAGTGCACTTTAATCACTGAGCCATCTCTCCAGCCTTTGTGTGAGTTTTTAAAGCAAAGTGTCCCACTCTGTCTTACAACCAGCTATGCAGACTCTGCATTATGGATCTATTGAAAATAATCCTTATCTTGCAAAATATTTATGAACACCTACCTTGGAGAAACTAAAATCTACCTTCAACACTGGCTGCTATACTTATTATATAAGACTTAACAAGTATCTCAACCACCCCATGCTTTAGTGTCTATACCTTTGAAAATAAAGGGAAATACATAAGTAATAACTCATTGTAAAGATTAACTCAAGAAAATGTGTAAATACTTAGCACTTGGCCTATCAATGACTAGATATTGGACCTTTTATGCGCACACCTACAACCAAACTACCTAACCAGAGTATTGTCAAGAGTCTTATTATTTCAGAGACTAGATTTATTTAAAGTAATTTGGCATTCAGTTGGCATATTATGTTTTCTCTCTTTTTTATTCTTAGTACTCCAAAGTTATAGATGCATTTCTATTCCTTTTCATAAAACAAGAACAAAGGAAAATAGGTAAAAAGAAAATTCAGCATATAATTTTCCAGTGTTTGTATTTGTCTTGAAGGGCTTTCTACTGCTTTAATCATAGTCACAGATGATTACTTCAAGCAAGATGCATCTTTCAGATATTGAAATATGTATTCTAGTATCCCAGAATTTAAATATGAAGTCACTTTCCTGCAATTCTGTGATGTCTTAAACAAGTAGCATGTACTTTCTTCAGTATTTTCAATTGAGAATGTTAATACATGAACATACTATAACGATAATAATCCTCATTCCATTACCCTTATCATTCCTATATCCTATATCAGATCTAAATATAACAACTCCATCACAGCCCCCAAGGCTCTGGATACATTATGGAAGAGGAGTCAGAAAGAATTAGGAGCCAAGTGGTAGGGAGGAGAACTTTGTGACATTCTCCTCCAGATATAAAGGGACTTAGGCATTCATGTCATCACAGGGAAAGTCGCTACCTCCGTAAGTCCTGCACAACATGGAGCACCGTGAGCATGATGATGGAGAAGCGAGCATGTGCTTTTTATTATGAGCATTATCACTGAGAATCTGAAGTACTAGTAAAAAGTATCACAACTCAATTATCTGTTTCATAATCACTGTTCATTGAATGCTATTGAGGTTTCTACAACTGAGTCATGGTGCAAATTTTTGGGATATGACATGATAATTTATTGCTATTTCTAATATACTCTAATAAGTTTAGAGCCCAAAATATAAATTTTAAATCAGTGAAATTTAAGCTGAAGGCAAAATCAATTGAAAGTTCTAAATGATCTATTTAATGATTTTACATGTTACAAATATGGAAAATAACTAAATTTTTTTTAAACTAACTCTGGGTAAGCTTTTTCTTTGCTACTATGTTAATGATGACTTTGAAAAGCAACTTAAGGGAAAAAACAACAGTTTATTTGTGTGTTATCAGTGTCTGAGGTATTCTCCGCTGAGTCCAATACACTGATAATATGAACAAAGTAATTTGTTTGACACTATTGAGGCAATGTTCTCAGTAATAAATGCAAAATTCATATACAGCTTATCTATTAGAAGTCTCTGCAGTGTTTTCAGTTTATATAAAAAGACATAAAATGTTGCCTGAGGTATTTATTTCTTCCCTCAAGGCAAGCCAAAGTGCCACAAATAAAATTATTTTTCACAGTACTAATGTACTCCTCTCTCTTTCAATTTCTCAGAGAGCCGACATAGGGATTTCTGCTTTAACCATCACTCCAGATCGTGAGAATGTTGTGGACTTTACAACACGTTATATGGACTACTCTGTGGGGGTTCTACTCCGAAGGGCTGAAAAGACCGTGGACATGTTTGCCTGTCTGGCACCGTTTGATCTGTCTCTATGGGCCTGCATCGCTGGTACAGTCCTTCTGGTGGGTCTACTGGTCTACCTCTTGAACTGGCTTAACCCCCCACGATTGCAAATGGGATCAATGACATCTACTACACTCTACAACTCCATGTGGTTTGTGTATGGATCCTTCGTACAGCAAGGTAAGGAAACCCGTATATTTCAGTATACAAGGAGTGTGTTGTTTGAAATGTCATGCTGGCTCAATTAATCATGGAATGAGATACATAATTCTGTATGGAAAGGATCCTTCCAGAGATGCTCTGAAGGGAGCGTTTCCCAGCATGTCCTGGTAGACTTCAGGCACAGCAGGACTGAGCAATATTGGCTCCCTGTCTTGTGGTTTAAATTCAGTTTCATCAACAGAGGCAAAACTGATTACCAGAGGTATGATTCACAAGAACCCTCAAGATCATATTTTCCTCCCCATACTCAGACTTCCTAAGTAATAACTATATTGGGATGAATTACTAATAACTAGAGACTGCTTAATAATTTACATTTATAGAAGAACAGTAAGACTTGTTATTGGCTCAAAAATATTTCCTCAGTTACAAATAAGATTGGTTAATTCAACAGTATGATAATGAACTTTATGATTACTGCCTCCTATTAGTATATAATCTTTGAAAAGTGAGGTACAATTACATTGTATCCAAAAGGTACCTTTGCTTTGTAATCCATACCCAGTATATTCTTATTTTTTATAATCTCTAATTCATTGGTTTCATTCTTTCAGAAAAATATAATGTCTTTTGTATGCCATATTTGAGTCTACTGCTATTATAAAATATTAAATATTGGGGACTAATAGTCTGGCAAAATTTTTTTAAAGTGTGTTCTTCAATGCAGAAATGTACATTTTATTTTACTAGTCTTTATTCTCAAAACCGTCTTTTTACTCCCACTTATTCTTTGACCTTTTCTCAAACTTCATGTAGGCCTATACATACCATTCGAGGATATGTAAGGGTAGAAGGCTTGGCTGACTGTTAATCATGTCAAAGAACCAAAGGATATAATGCCTTTAACAATGTTCAAAGAGCTGAATGATAACTTTGTTTGGCTTTGTTCAATGATGACTGTAACTTCCTTAAACAATGTAGATTCCAGGGTTGTGCTTATGAAGGCTTGTTCCTTCCATTTACATGTCAGCCACCGTGGTTGACTGTGATGTGGGCTCTGGTATTTAGGGTTACTTTTGTGAGCCTCTCCATGTGGCCCTTCATCGTCGGATACTCAACACAGCATCACAGTTGCTTTCTTCAGAGACAGCATTCCAAAAAGAGAAGAAACGTTTGGTCTGCTTCTCAGTTCCTCCTTCAAGAAATATGCTAGATGCACCAGCCTCATGAATTTTTATCAGAATTAAAATGGTTAAAACATTGTGAAGTTTTAAAATAAATAACATGTATATAGAAGTATTACAAGATAAATATGTATTACATTAAAAAAAACAATATGGCTCAGCTATGGATAGTTTAGCACATACATAAAACAGGACAAGATGAATGACATGAAGTTGTTGTCCACATGATGGTAGAGATGGTAGCCCCTGGGATACACAGAGAAGTAAACATTTTTTTAAAAAAATCAAGAATGAGAATGTACTAAGGAGTAAGAATAGAAATAGAAACTTAGTAGGAAGACAAAGCAGCAATGGTCTTGATGAAATCAAAAGCAATAGATTTTGACTTTGAAGATTTTATTCATAAAATAAGTCCCCACGCCTAATTAGTTTTAAATAAAACATTAGAGGACACATTCAGGTTCCTAAAATTAAAATGTTTATGAAGGACTTCAAATTAATCAATGAACTGATTAGATGAGCCTTCTGAGAGATTTCTAGATTAAGTTAGAGTGGAAGAAAGCGGGTTCAAGTTAGTTGTCAGTCAATGAGAAAGGACAACTAAAGGTGACAGACATGAGTTTTGACTTGAATTGGGAGGGGCCAAAGTAGGTGTGATTTTTTTTAACGCATTTTCATCTCACTTCTTCCTTTTTCTATTCAGGTTGTGTGTGATTTCAGCAGCCACTAAACATGCTAAGGACACAAATGTACACTGTCTACCTGTGAAGTTTCCATGTGTGGATCTAGATCACTAGCATGCTCTCTGGATTCACGATAGGCAGCACAAGTCCCCCCACACCAAACACTGAATTCATTGTGCACTTTGAGCCTTGTCATGAGCTTCAAGCACATAGATACAGTTTAGGAGCTTTGAAAATGCTTCTGACTTTTTCCTTCTTCTTATACCCACAATCAAATCCTGTCAGTTTTACTCCGTAAACATTTACAGAAGTGGAAATTTCTTCTTGAATGGAGGAATTTGAATTACCTTATTTCTTACCTGGAGTAGAGGCACATCCAAGCAGCTCTCCCTTTTTCTAACTCTCCCCTGGAAGTATCAGAGACACACCGTTGCTTATGTAGCAAGTTATTCCTACCATGAAAAGGAAACCATAGTATTTCCATTCTTCAGATATTTGCTCCACTTCTCATGAGCCACACCTTAAAGATCTATATTATAGATAATATCCTATCCCCTGCCTCCTGTCTAATGCTCAGTTCTCATTTCTTAGCAAGTAGCACTTACATTTAATTTTCCAATTACTGTGAACCATCAGTCATCAGTCATCTCTTGAACTACAAGACTTGTTGCTTCTCCAGCATTCAAAATCCTAAAATGTATTCAATGTAAACCTTTTCCATCTGTACTCTCACTCTCTGGTGTCAAATGGCACCTGCCTGTTCATCCTCTAGTTCTTACTATGGATTCATTCCTCTTAAGATATTCTTACTGGGATAAGTGACTATCTTCTGGTTTTATTTTTTTTGGAGTACTTTTCTTTTTATACATAATACAATTGTCTTGTTTTTTTTTTTTCATTTATCTTCATCTGTGAATGTTAAGGGCAGGACTGTGTTCTATTTGCCCGTTGTCCAAAGTTCAAAGTTTTATACATATTAGGTGGTTAATATCCACTGGACAACTCAGTGAAGGAATAAATGCTAAATGAGTCAACCATAGAGTTAACAGTATGATACAGTTGTTAGATTACAATATGAAATTTTAAAAAAAGTTCACTTAACTCACAATGAAAGAAATCACATGCAATTTACTCACTGAGTGTATTATGTAAGATACTGAGTGGAAAAAATGTATAAATAAGATCTCCTATGGTTGGAGAATTATTTTTAAGGATGTTGCCTAGCTTATGGATTGGCTTTCTAAATTCACTCTCAAGGTGACAAAAATTTCAGTAACTTTTGGATAACCAATGAGAAAAGTTAAATGTAGCTACCCATATGGTTAACATGCTTCTCTAGTTCTAAAAACATGCAGCAGACATCAACAGTTATAAATATGTTAAACAGTGTTCTATTCCAAGTTCTCTGTTAAATGAGTTGCATAGCCTGTAAGTTGATGATGGATAATTCAGAATTGAGTATAATTAACTAATTTATCTTTGAATAGCTACCATTTGTTCACTTGCTAACAACGGAGAGGTGAATTCATTAAAAGATACCGAGACCATCTTTATGCTCTGATTAAAAATAAAGAAAAGGCTCGTAAACCCTATGATAAAGAAAATCAATCACTGTCCATGCATAGGTAATGGAGTTGGTGAAAAAATTACAAATGAAAATATAGTCTCCTAAAAGGAAGTATGGGTTTTTGCTCACAACTAAACATTTATTGAGACACTATATCAGGTTGAATATAGATTTTAAAAAAACATTTCACGTTAGACAGGTTTCTAGAAAAGTTTGCATATGACTAGAGCAGAAAAATTGTTTACTAACCCTTATTTTATATTTTAAAAAATCTATGATTTCTAAGAATTCTGGAAAAACAGCTGAGGAAATTCACCTGTGTTCAAGGAGTATGATCTATAATGAAGATAAACAGCATCTAGTTGGCTAGAACATCAGAGTTTATAAATTAGGTTGTTAAACTCCAAAATGAGTGACTAGTTTTATATTTTGCTGTCATTTTGGAGCCTCCCTTATCTTCATGTCTATATTCATCTCCTTTGAATTAACATATTTAAAAAACTGGAGTTTCAACTTTAAAATCTCATATTTATTGTACTGGCAATAGCTCTTATTGTCATGTAAGTCATGAAGGGCCTCATGTACTTGTTTACAAATATGGTTACAAGTAATTCATTGGCTATACATAAATACAAGAGGAAATGTTGAATGATTCCCAAATGGTTTTCTCTCATTCCATAAATAAACACATTTATAGTCATTTTTAATTTAACATATTTAATAGTCATTAAACACCAACCATGTCCCAGGAGTAGTAGAACTATATTTCAGACTTGGCCCAGGTGTTTGAATATGGTGATAAATAATGTAGTGGTTTGAATGCTAATGTATGTCCATCATAGACTCAGATATTTTAGGTTAAACTATTTACTTAAGTCTCCAGAAGGAATATCCCTGCTTAGGAGGCGTGTCACCAACGTGGACCTTCCTTGGTGTGTCAAAAGCCAGTGTGAGCTCTGGTTGTTTGTGTGTTGGCTTTCTTTCTCTGATGTGAGTGCTACAGTGAGCCAACATTTTCCACCATGTTGGAGCTTCCCCTGGAATCAGAAAGCCTGAAACAAGCCCTTCCCATCCCCATAAGCTGCTTCTGGTCATGTGTTTGTCCTGTAATAAAAAGGTAACGGCAACAGTAAACTTTGTACAAGAAGAGGGGTTACGGCTGTGATGAATTTGACCATGTGGGTTTTTGATCTTTTGTTATGTAAAAACTCTGTTTGTGGAGGAATATAGAAGAATTTGGCACTGTGAGGGTTTTGTTCAGAATTTTTGCACCTAAGTTCATCAGGAATACAGGTCAGTGATTTTCCTTTCCTGTGTGTCTTTGTCTAGTTTTGGTATTATGGTGATGCTAGCTTCATATAGAGAGTTTGGAAGCATCCCCTCTTCTATTTCACTAAAAATCTTCAGAAAGAGAGGTTTCAGTTCTATGATGAAGGTTTGTTAGAATTAGGCTGAGAATCCATCAACTTCTGGACTTTTCCTTTGGGGGAGGTTTTTGATAACGTTTTCAATCTCAGTGGGTGTGATAGTTTACTTTGGTGCTTTATCTGCTCTGGGTTAAGCTATAGAAGGAGGTAGGTGTCCAGGAATTCATCCATTTCTTGGAGGTTCTCCAATAGTGTGGAACAGAGGTTTTGGAAGTATGATCTGATGAGTCTTCCAATTTTATATGGGGGTCTCTTGTGACCTCTCCCTTTTCATTTCTGATTTTGTTGATTTGGGACTTCTCCTTTTTCATTTAATTAGATTGGCCATGGGTTTGTCAAACTTGTTTATGTTTTCAAAGAACCAGCTCTTCATTTCATTGATTTAAAATTTTTTTCTTCATTTCCAATTCATTAACCTCTGCTCTGATCATAATTATTTCTCTCTGCCTTGAGCTCCTAGGATTGGATTGTTCTAGTTTTTCCCCTGCCTTTAGGTGGGTGGTTAGGTTATTGAAATCTCTCTGTCTTTGTTACAAAGGCATTTCAAACTATGAGTATTCCCCTTAGAGCTGCGTTCATTGTGTCCCATAGGTTTTGGTATGTTGTGTTTTAATTATTTATTTCTAGAAAATTTTCAATTTCATTTTTGATTTTGTGAATGACCCTTTCATTGTTTAATAGTATATTGTTCAGTAACCAACAGTTGGTGTAATTTCTGTTGTTCTACCCATTGTTAATTTCCAACATAAACACTCTAGAGTCCCATATGATGCAGGGGGCTATGTCAATCTTCCTGAATTTGTTGAGGCATGTTTGATGTCCTAATTTGTAGTCTATTTTGGAGAAAGTTTCATAGGCTGCTGAGAAGAATGGATATTCTGTTGTCTTGGGTTGGAATGTATTAAATATGTGTATATATCTGTGGTGTTGTTAAGCTCCATCATTTCCCTGATCTTCTGTTTGGATGATCTCTCTAGAGATGATAGTGGTGTATTAAAGTCTCCTACTTTGATGTAATTGGAGTTTATTTCTGTTTTGTTTTTGAGTAAGTTTTGATTTATGAAATGTGGTGCACCTGTATTTGGTGCATACAGATTTATCCACTTGTTGGGTCATTCCCTCAATGAGTAAGAAGTGACCTTGTCATTTTTAATTAATTTTGGTTTAAAATTTATTTTGTCAGATATTAATGTAGCAATACCTGATTGTTTTTTATTTCCATTTGCTTGGAAGATCATTTTCCATCCTTTTACCCTAAGGAGGTTTCTGTCTTTAGGGGTGAGGTGCATTTCGTGAAGGCAGCAGATGGAAGGGTCCATTTTTCTGATCCACCCTATTAACCTGTGTGTTTTTATAGGGGAGTTAATTCCATTTATATTCAAAGTTATAACTCTGAGTTTTGCTTTAAGCCCTGCCATTGTGGAGGGTGTATGGGGGTTGTTGACTCGCATGTTATTATTACTAGCCTAATTACTTTGGTTATAATGCTCATCCTCTATTGGGCTCTTGAGGTTGGCTGCTTGTTATTTTCTGTGTGGAATATCTCCCACAGTATCCTCTCTAAGTGTGGCTTTGTGTTTATATAATTTTATAGCCACCTTTTTATCATGGAACATTTTCATTTCTCCATTGTTTATGAGGATAGCTTTCTCAGATACAGTAGTCTAGGTTGGAAGCCATAATTGTTTAGACTTTGAAGTGCATTGTTCCATGCCCTTCTGGCCTTCATGGTTTCTAATTAGAAATCTGAGGTAAGTCTGATCTGTTTGCTTTTATGTGGGATGAGTTGCTCTCTCTTGCTGCCTTAGGCACTCTCTCTTTGCTTTCAATGTTTAGCATTTTAACTAATATATATCTTATAAAGTTTCTGCTTTGGTCCTGTCTGTTTGGAGTTCTGTGGGCCTCTTGTATCTGGACTAGCCTTTCTCTTGTAAGATTAGGAAAATTTTCTTGTATAATTTTGTTGAAGATATTTCCTATGCTTTTGGCCTTGTTTCTTCACCCTCTGGGATCCCCAAGATCCTGATATTTGGTCTCTTTAGGGTATCCCACAGATCCCTCATATTTTTTCACATGATTTTTTAAAAAATTTATTGAAGTTTATTGAATCTGTATTAATTTCTTCTGTCCTGTCTTCGAGGTCTGAGAATCTGTTTTCCAGGTTATTAACTGTGAGATTGTGAAATTCAAAGGAGGCTTTTAAAATATTTGTTTGATTTTTGGTTCCTGTTATATTTTTGTTCAGAGTCTCCATTTCTCTGGTGAGTTCCAATTTCCAATCTAGTTTTGTTTTAGTTATTGTTTCCTGGAATTCACTCTTTAATTTGGTTGAGTCCTCATCAAACTTAATCAGCTGATTATCAGGCTCCTCGCATAGTTTGTTCACCTTTACTTCGCTTAATATGCTTTTGAATTCACTCTAATATTTCTCAATTAAGTTGAGTCTGATGGCTAGGCTTCTGTTGCTGAGTTTCTCCTCGTTTATACATTTTTGACAGTTTCCATCTCAGCCAATATCTTGTTCAGGGTATCATTGTAGTTATGACATGAAGTTATTTTATTCTCATTTTGGGATTGTAGTTCTGTTGTTTCCTTGACATTCTCACTGGCCTCTTCCATTGTGGGAATGTTCTGACTCTTTAATTGTTTTCTGCTGAAGTTGAATTTATCTTGAGCGCTTTCAGCTTTCAGAAGAAGGGTGAGTCTCCCTGTTTGTCTTTTTCTCCCTGCTGACTGCTACTGTGTGGCTACCACAACCACCGTCGTAACCCAGAAGCCTCGCCTTTCTACTTTATCCATTTTGTGCTTTCATCTTTCAGCTGTGTTGAGGTTGTATATACTATTTCATGACCCTGATCAACTTATGAGTATTTCAACTGCATTTATTATTATTTATTATTTTATCATACTTTAAAGCACTCATCACAGCTTCTCTATTGAAGTAGGAAACAGATATAATTGTTGATCAGTTGTTGGACCACCTTATGGTGCCATGAAAAAGAAAGGAAATTGAGACATGGCCATCCAAAGACACAGATTTCTCTTAACTGCATCAATGAAGGGCAGCGATTTCTACTCAGGAGTAAAACTACTGTACCCAAGTGGGGTTGAAGTGGACTTTTTAATGGAATTGGAGTGGGGAGTGGGCAGGCAAGGAGAAGAATGGGGAGTTTAGAGAAAAAGAAAAAGGAATGAAACCGGTCAGATTTTCTATATTGTTTTCTGAGTGAGTCAAAATTGAAACAGTTCTGTCTCTCTGACTTGTTTCCCCAGATGGGCCAGGTAGCCGGTTATGGCCCTCAGGTGAGGCCTGGCTAGTTCTTAATTATAGCCTTGATTCATGATCTTGGACAATGGTTCCTGTGCGGCAGATATGGGGAGGTGAGCTGGGAAGTTACAACATAGATGACTGTTTTCTGTTTTACAGCCAGTTTGGGGGTTAACACTTCCCAGCAACTTTTGTGATTCATTAACCCTTTCAATCAGAGTATATCTATCCCTTTTGAACACTTCTTTTAATAGTGTAGCGATCATATATGTGAAATTTACCAATTCATGAAGCCACAAAGGACTGGGGCCTTAGAATACAATAGCTAAATTATTTCTTTATATTGTTACCTGATATGTCACATTCAATTTAAATGTAATGAAAATGATATTGGCTAACTCTGTTGTTTACTGACACTAATGAACACAAAGGAATTGAAAGTAATTTCCAGTGACAGGTTAGCTGTTCTATAAAGACAAATTTCTTTCTACATTCTGTTCTTACAGGTATTAACTCAAAAAACTCTCTGTAATTTTTATACAGGTTCAAAAAAAAATCTTTGTTCTTGTTAATTATGTTAGTCATTCCTTAGAAGAGAGAATGTCAAGCATTCTGAGTACTGTCTTATCCACTTGAGAATTTTCTCGCACTGAGTTAAAACATGAGAAAGTGATCACTGTATTTCTCTTAACACCAGAATTCTCCACCACTGAAATAAATGAAAAGTCTTTCTTGGTAAAAGGGAGTTCAGAAATATACCAATGATGGGGAGTGAGTAATTTGTGTGACCAGAAAACTTCATAGTGGTAACATGAATGTATTGTTTACATTCCCTGTGAAGAATAGGGGCGCAAGCATCAAATATTTGCCATATGCTCTTGAAAACCATTTCTGTTAACGCCAATCTTTCCTAATTTAAGTTAAAAAAAACCTTTCTCACACTGAACGTGGATTTTTGAATGGTTAAAAGTAACAAAAGAGCATAAGTCTCCAATCTGATTTCTGTTTATAAAATAAGAATTAATACCAACAATATTTTTGATGCCTACAAACTACCTATGAACATATTCCATAAATAACAGTACTATTTTATTGTTTAACAAAATAATGGAGGCATTTTCTGTTAAATATTTATTTTTTTAATATTTGATTTTTAGATTTTGAGAAATATATCTTTGAAAAAAATCTAAATTTGATGGGGAAAAAAGGGCAGATTTCACTGGTCATTTAAAATAGCTTTTGCCTGGCATCTGAATTGGACTCAGAGTTTATAATAGCACCATATTACTATTCTCCTCTACTTAAGAAAGAACAAGGTAATGACAAGGACTGGGTATAGGGCACATACCTCCCTTAATCAGGAGTCAGAGGTAGGAGGATTGCTGTGAGTTCAAGGTTGGACTGAGGTAACAGAGTGTGCTCCTGGTCAGCCTGTGCTAGAGTGAGGCTCTACCTTGCAAGAAAAGAAAAAAAAAAAGGTAAGAACAGAAATCACCAAAGATAAAATTACGCTGGGTGCTGTAGGATTGATTGAAGTTAAAGGATTAGGCTTAATAAACTGCAGATGTTAGGGAACATTGGTTCAGAATAGACATTTAGAAATTCTGTATTACCTGCTTAAAACCTGAATCCCTTTTTCTTCTCATCTCTACATATGTAATTAAATGTTTAATAATGATGGCTGTGGTCCTCAAAGTATGAGAAACTGACCATACTCTCTAAAATGCAAATTAAATGTTTAAAAAACAAAGTCTTGGCATTTAATGGAGCTCAGCAATGAATTTTTACAAGCCATCCGCAATGCATCTAATGCCCCCATCACGAATTTACAAAATTGATGAATAATAATGACCTTGGGGCATTGTGGAGACTTTCAAATCATACTACTATGCATTTATAATAGACTATGGAATAACATGTCCAAGGACAAAACAGAATAATGACCACAAATTGAATAGAAATATAAATTTAGATTCTTGGTGTTTCCAATTCATATATTAAGTCCTTTTGGGTATCAAACTTACTTAATTATTTTAAATGCAATAGTCTATAAAAACTATGTATGTGGATTTTGGGAGGAGGAGGAGGATTACATGTTGAGATCTGTGATTAAAATAACACAATGTTATGCATAAAGGTTATTCAAAGGTCAGTAGAAATTGGAGACTTCAGTCTGAGAAATCAGAGCACATAACAAGATTGTAAGTTGAGTTTGAAGCAAAGAATATATATGCTACTATTCTAAAGGTTATTTCTGAACTAAACCATTAAAATATATTGAACTATATTATTAAATTATCAAATGGAATAAAAGATTTAAATATTCTTCTAAAATTATTTTAGGCAACTTTTTTTAAACTAAGAACAAATCCCAAGTTCCTAAATCAGTAATTATCTGTCACAAAAAGTAAATTTTTAAAGTCAATATTTTAATTACAAGTGACCCTAATTTTGTTGATTTTTAGCTTTTGAAGTTGATTTTTAGCTTATGACTTCTGCCCATAATAAAAAATCTGCAAAGCATAAAAAGCTGATGATGATATTCTATTGTCACTTGGATTCTTTGAAGTGTGCTTACAGTGTCTTCATTCTTTCTGAACACAAAAGCAATTTTGCTATGTCAGCAAGGACTGTCTGCAAGCACCACCTATCTGTGCTATTGTTGTTCTGTCCCACAGGTTAAGGCCATTTAGCCTTTAGCACTCTGCCTTTCCTCACCACCCAAGGAGTGTTATAATCCTCTCAAAATGCATCATCTGGAGTGTGGTGTTGCTTAATAAATCACTCCATCTTGTTTATCTTTCTCTTGACATACATCTAGCAGCAGGAACCATTATCCTGTGACAATGTTAAGTTCTATTTACATTTTCTCTTAATTGACTACACCATTGGCTATGACATTTTTTTTTCACACTGGGAATACATTTTCTTTATTTAATGTATCTTGTACCAAAGGGAATATTAAATTTATTATGCACTCACTGCTGTACAGGCTTTGAAATAAGTGAAATGCGTTTGCCACTTTTCCAGAAGACTGGCAGGCGTGGCTGAGAAAACAATACATGATTTGTATTGCTAGAGTCCTGTTTCATCTTTTGTAAATCCTTCCTTAAGCATCTTAATGAATATAGGAGAGCCATGAAAATGTGTGTGAATTTCTCACTAATACATATCCTTCATGCTAATTAGAAAACATTCATGTTCATGATTATAAACTGAGAGAAACAATTCAGATTCAGCACATGGAATAGGACTTAGAATCAAATGTTTGGAGTCCAAAGTAAAGGTGATTCATTTGCTGAACATTTAATGTTTCTAACTCACCAAGTACAATAGAAGTACCTGGGGTTACCCTCATATGAGCTCATATTCTAGTCAAGAGAGGCAAGCACCAACAATCATCCTACTAAGAAAACAAAATAAATTATGTATTACTTCAGTGAGAACTGAAGTCATGCTGCATGTGAATTCAAGTCCTCACACTCTGCTTCAGAAACATAGGTCACAATGTGAGGACTTGAAATTATGTGCACTGTGGCTTCAGTGTTCTCTGAAGTAAGTCTGTCTGAGAATTTTAATTCCGACACAGTTTGAAACATCCATGCCTGGAGCGAGCATGATCAAATGCAGGAATCCCAAACAGAAAGCCTTGTTCAGGGAGTTTAGAAGATCTCCAGGTAGGGGAGGTCAAGGAGGCTCATGGTTCAGGTGGGATGGATCCCTGTAGACCAGCGTTTATACTGATAGAAGTGAAAAGTAACTGTTGTGTTTTATCAGGAGCAAAGAGACAAATATTAGACAAAAAACTAATTGTTATATTAGGCATTAATTACCAAGCATTTCTAATTCTCTTTTCATTTCAAATCCTAAGGCATATCTGAGAATTTAATACTTGTTCCCATGATGGAGTCCTATATAAATGAGACATGATTAAAGTTTTTTCATATATGACTATATAAATAGGTACATATTAGTTACAAAATGTACTTTCATATTATACTTTTATGAACTTTAACACCAAGATTTAGAGCTAGTGTTTTGTACTGAGAGGGTCAGGCAAATAAGATGATC
Organism: Zapus hudsonius; assembly: GCA_004024765.1. Classification (NCBI taxonomy): domain Eukaryota; kingdom Metazoa; phylum Chordata; class Mammalia; order Rodentia; family Dipodidae; genus Zapus; species Zapus hudsonius. Next base: position 10,237 of record PVHP010021708.1, on the reverse strand, counting down.
TATTGCACACAACTTATAAACAGTAAATCAAGAAGTGCACGAGAAGCTGGGTGTGGTGGTGCACTCAGGAGGCAGAGGTTAGGAGGATCGCCAGGAGTTCCAGGCCACCCTGTGACTACATAGTGAATTTCAGGTCAGCCTGGGCTAAAGCAAGACCCTACCTCGAAAAACTTGAAAAAAAAAAGGCGGAGGTGCAAAAGCATTTCAAGCTTCATCATTTTTCTTGGCAAATATGCATGAGTCCCCATGATATTTCCATATGTGCGCACACTGTGCACTGATCCTGTCCCTGCAGCATTCCCAGTCCCTAAGAGTCCTTCTTTACTTTACCTTTTATTTTCAGTTACTTTCTCATTTGTATTCATTGATATTTTTAAATTTCCACTATTGAAAGAGAACATGGGTACCACTTCCTTTTTTTTTTTAATGTGGCTTACATCACTGATTAGATGTTCTCCAAATCCAACTAATGACACATTTTTATTCTTTTTATGTCTAAATATTACTCCACTATTTACATATAATGCATGTTCTTCCATTCATATTCTGGGAAGGCATCTAGATTACTTTCATAACTGTGAATGTTGTCACAAAATACAATACTATGCAAGTATCTGTTTTGTATGCTGACCTCATATATGTGTCTGTATGTGTGTGTTTATCTACATACACATGAGTGGGATAACTGGATCATATAGGGTTTTTTTTAGGAACCTCCACGATATTTTCCATTATGGCCATACTCATACACTTTTCAACTAACAGTGTGCATGGATTCCTTTTCCACCACATTCTCACCAGCATATATATTTTTTTTATAATAGCCATATGTTGTAGTTAACTTCTCATTGCTACGACAAACATCAAGCCAGAAGCTTAAAGACTCAAGGGGAAACTTCATGATGGCAGGGAAAAGCAATGGAATAAGTAAAGGCTGGACTTTACCTCCTGACCTACATAACAGGAATGTGTGCCAAACACTGGCAAGGGACACCTGGCTATAACACCCATAAGCCCGCCCCCAAAACACACCTCAAACAAGGTTCATTTCCAAAATTGCCCTCAGCTGGGGATCAAGCGTTCAAACACATTAAGTTTATGAGGAAACACCACCTCATTCCACCCCTGGCCCCCATAAACTAATAACCATGCATGATGTAAAGTGCAACGCATTCATTGCAACTTTAAAAATCCCCATAGTTTTTAAATCAATCTCAATGCTGTTCAAACACCTCCATAGTCCAAGGTCTTTTAACTGAGCCATAAAAAAAAACCATAATGGCACAGTACAAACATTCACAATGTAAAAGATGTCATTAAGTTCATCAAAGAACTATTGAATCAATACAAGATTTAAAACAAAGAGGGTAAGCATCAAGCTCTAACTCCAAGTCCATCAACTCTAACCAGTAACAAGTCTCCAAGTCCAATAATTCTATCCAGTGATGGGTCTCTGGAGTTCCAGTACTGCTTCTCTAGCTCCACTGCTCATACCCCAGGTATACTCCATCCAGTGTTGGAGGATTTCCTTGGAAACCAGCCATTGGGTATCTCCAATGGGTCTCCACTGCAATCCACAATTCATCCCCATGGCTCCATTGGGTCTTCAAGCAGGTAATTCAACAAGCTTGCTTCACACTGCCTATGACCATTTGCAAAAAACAAAACCATGTTTCAAATCAATGACCTTCTCTTTCCTGTTTTTGTAATGCTCCATAGTACCATTTGTGCCACCAATTTGTTAATCCATGGGGGGGGGGCAGGGAATAAATCCTACTTTGAAGAAGAACAGGACACTCCATCAGGATTCATGCCCCTTTCTTTCAAAAGTGTCTGTATTTTTCCTGATGTCCCAATGCAGATCACATGGCCCAAGCTCACTGGTTGTAATCTCTCAAACAATGAAGCTGAATGGGCAGCAGTTTGGACTCAAAGACTTTCTTTCCTTCTGTGCCATCTCCATCTGCTCACACCAGTCCACTTCTGTGCAATGTAACCCTTCAGAAGTTCTCAGGATATAGGCAGAATGCAGAAGTCCTGACTCTCTCACAAACTTCTTGTAGACCTGTTGTGACAAATTTCTTTTTCACCCTCATAAACCAAACCTCACAGTCCATAGTTCTTTTGCTGCACTCGGGTCTGTCAACTCTGACCAGAATGGTCTATGAAGCTGTATTTACAACACTGTAAGGCGTCTCTTAGGCCAAGGTTTCAAATCTTTCCACATTCCTCCTATAAATCAGTTCCAAAAGGCCCAAGGGACAGAATTAGGTATCTAGCAGGAACTATCCCACTCCTTGGTGTCAATTTTACTATTGAAGTCAGATCCTCCTTTCTGTGACAATCCAAACAGAAGCAGCTTGCAGGACCCAAGGGTTTATTTTGACTTACAGAGTCGAGGGGAAACTCCATGATGGCAGTGGAAATGATGACATGAGCAGAGGCTGGACATCACCTCCTGGTTAACATCAGGTAAACAACAGCTGCAGGACAGTGTGCCAAATACAAAAATGATATAAAACCCTGATTAATAAGTTTTGAGATTGAATTAAAAAACCTCCCAATTTTAAATCTCTTTATTGTTCAAAATTAGATACATTTTATGGGCAAATATTGTGTTGTTATCCCATTTCCCTCCTCCCTGTCCCCAGTCCACTGGGTATCCTCCTTAGTGGAAATGCTGGATCAACCTGTGGGTTGGAGGGGGGGGGGTTATGAGTACCACAGTAGTCAGCCAGGTCCCTCCCCCCTTTGTGTGTTGTTGCTGACTGGGGTAAAGTCTCTGGGTATTCTCCATTACCATGGCTCTTGCATTCTTTCTGTCCCCTCTTCTGCTCAGTTCCCTGAGTCATGGTGGGTGAGTTTTAAGTCTGCTTTATTGTTGAGATCTTAAGATACTCTGTACTTCTGCTTTGGGATGTGTTGGAAATCCATGTCTGTCCCGTTGACTTATCCTAGTTTGACTGATTGGCTGTGGTTATAGGTCTCTCACTTATCCTGACACTCTCTCAAGGGTGCCTTCTGTGTTTTGATATGAATTTGAAAATCGTTTTGCCTGGGTCTGTGAAGAGAATCTTTGGGATTTCATCAGAAATGCATCCAATCTGTAAATGACTTCATGTAGTATGTTTATCTTAATATTAATTTCCCAAATCAAGAACACAGAAGGCCTTTCAGTCTTCCAGGGTCATCTCCAGTTCTTCAGTGATTTCTACTTTTATCTTTGAAGGCTTTCACACCCTGAGTTAAGATTATTTCCAGTTCTTGTCTTGTGGATCTTGTGAAGGAATTGCTGTCATGATTTATTTCCCATCAACCTCATTACTGGTCCCCAAACTGCTGGGTTTTGTGTGCTCTTATTTCTGCTATTTAATTGAATTTGTTTATCAGATCTAGTAAAGTCTTCTGATAGCTTCTAGGTTATTCTATTGGTAGATTAGAACCATATATCCAAGCAAATAATTTTATTATTAAACTGCCATACTATTCAGTGAGTTTATTTTCCTGGACCACATAATGATTTTGTTAATATTATTTGTTTGAATTTATTTGTTTTTACTAGTTTTTTATACCAATGTCTGATTTGATCCTCACAATCACTTTACAGTATATTTAACTTTGTTAATCCTACACAGATAAAGAAAACCATGTGCAAGAAATTTGCTCAAGGTCACACAGCTAGAAACTTGCAACCTGAGATTTAAAATTGGGAGGGTTTTTTTTTTTCTGATTCAATCTCCATATTATTACTCTAATCAGGGTTTTTTATATCATTTTTGTTTATTCTCGGTAGTTCATCTGTGTCCAGAAATTTGTCCTTTGCTTCTAGATTTTCCAATTTGCTACTATATTGCTTTTCAAAATAATGTCATAAAGTTATCCATTGTAATGTCAATATTTCCCAATCTTATTTGTGTTCTTTTTGCTCTCCTCCCCCAAAATAATCTAACTCAAACTGTTTCATGAAATAGAAAGGGAAAGAACATTTCTATAAAGTATTCTCATTCTACAAAGACATTATTACCCTCATACCATTTGTTTTTGGATATATGTTTTCAAATATTCCCTAATGATTCAAGGTTTCATTGGATTCTGTTCTCATGTTTTCTTTTCATCTCTAAGTTTATAAAGTTGGAATTAAAAAAAATATTTTTACTGGCAACTTTAATATATGAACATGTATGCAAATTGATCTTCCTCACATCAGATTATCTTCTTTAGTTTCTCTCCCACTCCCTTCCACTGCAGGCTCTCCTTAGTAGGGACATCAATAATCACCAGCAGTTATAAATGTACCAGTCCTTTATTGTTAGATGACAATGTCTCATAGTATTTCTTCCCACCCTGAAGCTCTGACGCTCTTCTGCCCCCTTCTTCTACAATGCTCTCTGAGACTTGGAGTGTGTTGTAAAGTCTCCTTTAGAGTTGATCACTTTGCAGCCTCTGCTTTGTTAAGTGTTGAGTCTCCTCAGTGTCTGCTACTATCTCCAAAAGAAGGCTCTCTGGCTGGCATATGGGAGTAACAGTGGTATTTAATACCATACTTCCTCAACAATGTTTCCTGGTACACGGGTGTGATAGAGATATCTTGCCCAGTGCTAGATCCTCAACTTGCTCTCCTTGTCAATTTGATGGGCCTTAGATCTTCCTGGTAATTACTGCCATCTGTAAATATAAGGACCTCTATGCAAGAGTAACAGTACTACTGATCAAAGGGGATAAACATAGACATTTAGACTTTTAACTTCTCCGCCTAGCCAAAGAACAATAAAAGCTTTGCTCTAGGATCTATGATCTTCCATGTCATAAGCTACTGACTTAGTTATCAGAACCAGCTATGAGTCCCCTCCCACTAAGTGGGCCTCATATCCAATCAGAAAATAGCTAAGTTATTCCCATAACTTATGTGCCATTATTGCACCGGTGGGTACATTTTGTAACTCTAATGACCAATTGTTCCTATTTTTAAAAAAATGTTTATTTATTTATTCATTTATTTATTTATTTGCAGGCAGATGGAGAGAGAGAGAGAGAGAGAGAGAGAGAGAGAGAGAGAGAGAGAGAGAGAGAGAGAGAGAGAGAATGTGCTCTCCAGGGCATAGTGCCATTGCAAACAAACTCCAGATGCATGCTCCACTTTGTGCACCTGGCTTTACATGGGTGCTGGGGAATCTAATTCAGGTTACGCTTTGTAGGCAAGTGCCTTAACCACTGAGCAATCTCCCCAGTCCTGATTGTCCACATTGTTAATGACTTTTGTGACATAACACTTTCCAGTACAATAACATCTAGCTGGCAGGGAGATGGCGTGCATATCAGCTGGAACTCTATTTCTTTTTTTTCTTTATTGTCCATAATGAGTTACATTGTTTAGTGGGCCAACCATGAGTTGTTATCCCCAATTCCCCATTGCCCCCCCCTCCCCATCCCCAGTCAGCTGGAAATCCTCCTCCATGGGCCGTCTGGATCAGTCTTTGTGGTAGGGGACCATGGATTGCCCAGTCTTCAGCCGGGTTCTCATGACCCAAGTGTGTTGTTACTGAGGGGTGCAAAGTCTCTGATATTGTCCCCCACCACGGCTCTCACAATCTTTCCGCCCCCTCTTCCGCTCAGTTCCCTGAGTCGAGGTGGGTGAGTATTGAGGCTGCTTTGGTTTTGTGAGCTTAGGGGTTGTGTCTATAACCTGTGGTATCCTCATCAATAAGGTCTTACCATCTAGTTTTGCTGGGTAACCAAACACTTGGGCAATGGCCTGTACAGCTCACTATGGCAAATGTGTGACCCATCTCTGGCACTGGGATTTATCAGTGAAATCTGTGGTTTTAGAATAAAGTTTTCTTCACCTCAGATATTTTAGATAGGATTTGTTAAAATTTTATCTTTTTGAGGAATGGGAGTCTTTGATAGATTAAATGTATTGTGCTTTTGGTCTCTGTTTCATTAATTTCTGTCCTAATGTTGATTATTGTTTATCATCTTCTACATTGTGGTTTGGCTCATTCTTGCTTTTCTAGGACTTTGGATGTATCATTTGCTTATTTGCTTGAGTTTTCATATGATTTCGTGTTAATGCTCATAATGATACAAATATCTCCATTGAGAACTCAGCTACACCCCAGAGGCATTTGATAACTTACATTATCATTTTCATTGAAAGAAGTTTTAATTTCCTCCCTGATTCCTTAAATAACTTATTTCATTTAGAAGTGTACTTCGTAGCCTCCATATATTTGGGTCATTCCTGTGATTTCTCTTGCTGTTTATAGTTTTATTGCACTATGATCTCACCATCTACAGTAAATTATTTCATTTCTTTTGTATTTGTTAAGGTTTGTTTTGTGGCCTATATTATGAAAAAATTTAAAATAGCTTTTGTGATCTGTTGAAAATAAACCATTCGCTCAACTACTCTTTAGATATCTTCTAAATACATTTAACTTCTGGCATACTCTAGCTCTGCAGTATCTGTGTTGATTTTTTAAATTGGAAGATGTATCTCCAGAAAGAAGTATGAGACTTTTAATAATACTATAAGAATACCTCTGATTTTTGGGCTCTTTAGTATTTTTCTTATTAAATTTGAAGCCCCATCATTCAGTGCATATTTATAATTCTTGACAAACTCTTCATTTCAATAATATGAAATGGCCTTCATCTCTCCTGACTAGTTTTTGGCAATGAACTCTACATCAGTTGTCAGAATAGCAACACATGCTTTGATTGAAGTTTCCTTTTCCCAGGTAGGTGGATTTCTATCCTTTGCCTCTCAGTTTATTGGTGTCTTTGCCAATTAGTTGTGTTTATTGTACACAAAAACATGATTCTGGGCTGGAGAGAGGGCTCAGTGGTTAAGGTACTTGCCTCCAGTGCCTATGGCCCCGGGTTCAATTCCCTAGGACCCACATAAGCCAGACCCACAAAGTGGTGGCCCTGGTGTGCTTGTGTGTTCTCTCTCTCTCTCTTTCTCTCTTTCTCTCTCTCTCTCTCTCTGCTTGAAAATAAATAAATAAAATAAAACAAACATGATTCTGTCTTCTTTTTTAAAAATCCAGTTAGCTAATAGTTGTCTTTTAAATAGTGAGTAAAGGTGATTACAGAGGTAAGATGTTATTACCTATTGTTTTATTGGTTTTGCTCTTATTTTTTGGACTGCTGATTAACTGTTCCTTTCTTATTTCCCTATTAGTAACAGGGGGCTTCAGGTTTGCTGTTCTGGTTAAGAATGTTTTCTCCCCCCTCTCTGTATAGTATTCCATTAACTGTATTTACTGCAGTGCTTCTCTGAATTGCCTTAGCCTGTTGTGAAGTGTTCTTATTGCTTAATCATCTTTAAGAAAGAAATAGCTTGGCTGAGCATAGCAAACTTGGTTAGTAGTTATTTATGTTTAGGGAGTTAAATATATTATTTGATGCTTCCTTAGATTATAGGATTGCTAGCAAGAAATATGTTATTGTTCTTATGTGTTTGCCTTTGTAAGTGAGTTGCTGTTCTTCCCCGTCAGCTTCCAATTTTGTTTATATGCTTTCTATATTTGTTAACTTTATTATGCTGTGTCCTGAGGAGGTTCTACTCTGGCTATGACTACTTGGGATTCTGAATATCTCTTGTGTCTGGATATCAATTTCTTTCTCTAAATCTCAAATGTTTTCTGCTGTTATTTCATTGAGTAAACTGGCTATGTCTTTAGATTTTATTCAGTTCCTTCCTCTAACCTATGGAATTTTAGGTATTATCTTTTGAATGTATACGAGTGTTCCTGGAAGTTTTGATCATGGTCATTTATTATCTTTATTTTAAAATGTTCTTTTAAAATTTTTTTAATTATACAGGGTCACACAGACCATTTCTTACACATACATAATGTACTTTGAACTATCCGAACTTCTTGACCCCTTTCCTTCTTTGTTCCTTTTGTTCCCAGCCTCAAATCTACTTTCATGTCATCAATACAAATATGATTGTATGCTTCTACAAAGTCTAGGAGCCACAAATGAAATAAAACCTGATATTTTTCTCTCTGAGACTGACATAATTCACTTCATATTATTAACCCCCATTGCATCTATTTTTCTGCAAAAGCTATAGCTTTAGTCTTTTTTATGGCTGGGAAGATACCCTCATTGTATTTATTACTAGACTCTTGTTATCCATTCCTGTTGCTGGATACCTGTGTTGGTATTTTTCATATTTATTTGTCTGAATGTAGTATTGTCTGGATATTGTTCTCAGTCCATGAAATTCATACTGCTTGGTTAGGTGTCTTGATAATGCTTTTGGCCTATGTTTCTTATTTGGTTGATTGGTTAAATGATTCAGTCCAGAATTTCTATTCGGTTCTTTTTCTGTCTCCATTTCCTTGCTGAAATTTTTCTCCATGTGTTTGAACTTCTCTTTCAAGTTTATACCGGTTTCATCCTCTTTTCTTTATCTAGATCTTAATTGATTTCCTGACTTTATTCATTTGTTTATATGAGTCCTCTGCCTGGTTACTAATGCTGTACAAATGTAGAATTCTGAAATTCATTTCTTATATTTCAGGTATCTCATTATCTTTTATTTCCAGTACTCAAAAGTTGTAAGATTGTGAGGCATTGAGGTAGTTTGTTGGATTATTTTTGTTGTTGTTGTTGTGTTTTACATATGTGTTGCAATGGATGCATCCTCCACTTTTAATTTTTTTCTTTCCTACTATTTTTTATGCTTTATTTTCTATGAGTCTTCCTGGTGTTTTCCTCACTTAGATTTATGTTCTCTACTACCATTTAAGGAAGAAGCTGATTTTAATTACAGACACAATGATTCAATAGCAGCCACATTGTTAACTTGCAGTAGAAGACATTCGCATACTTTACTTGCACCCCCAGTAAGGTTCAAAATTAGCAGCACTAGGGTAGTGATTAGGAAAATGCATTTTATAGTTTCTTAGAGCTAAAGTAATAAAGTACTAATTAAGCTAACAATTAAGTAGTAAAATGAGGAGGAAATGGGAAAAGGGGTAAAGAGAGAGTAAAGTATAAATGGGAGGGAAATTATATGGATTAAAGATATAACAAATGATATAATAGTATAGGTGCTTAAAAAGGGCCATCATAAAAGCCTACTCAGGCTATATCTAAGCTAAAACACAGCAACTAAACAATTAGAGTATAAAAGCTTAAGTAAAAAATGAGATTACTGATTAGTAAATTTTGGTACAGTGTTTGCCATATTAGAGTTGCATAGGTCCATTTTTCCTGCTGGTCATGCAAAAGTGGATAAACTCTCGTGGTTTAAGCAGCTGTGAAGTAGTGGGTGAGGAGCATCCTGTGTGTCTTTTCCTGTGGTTTCGAGTTCTACAGTCACTCTTGATTGCAGTCGGTTACTTGCAAAGGTCACCCTAGTCCTGGCTGACTAGTTCTGTAGGGGAGAGAGGCTGCAAACACTTGGCATCTGCTGAAACACCTATATGGGCGTTAAGTGTTCCACAGTGAGGGGTAGAGGCACTCTGTACTACCTAATCTTGTCAGCAGTGCATGATCCTTCTGGTTCAGAGGTGACCAGTGCAGGGGATCAGCTGCTGGGTACCATGACAGCTACTACAAGCCTGCCCATCTAGACCTCCCACAGGTAAGTGCACACCTGGGAGAGGGCTACTAGCAAGGAGCTTGTCTCCTCTCTGTTCATTCAGTTGTTGGGCATGCCAGGAAGTGAACAAGATGGATATTGACTGGAAATAGGCAAAAACCCTCTCAGCTGAGATGACTGCAGGCTCTACTGAGCACAGATCATCCCTTGCACCAGGCATGGCAAGGGCTGGCCAGTTTCTCTGGCTCTTCATTGGCTGTTGTGATTTCAATGTGAAATGTCCTGCACAGACTCATATATGGGAACACTTGGTCGCCAGATGGTGGCACAGTTGGGAAAGGTTGTGGAACCTTTTATAAGACAGAACTTTTATGAAGAAGTGGGTCATTGGAGGGGGGGTTAGAACTTAAGGTTTTTTTTTTAATTTAAATATCTTTATTATGAATAAGTTTATACACAGTATGATCAAATCTCATGAAGGGGTCCCATTTCCCTCCTCTCTGTCCCTTACCCACTGGGTTCTTCCTCAGTTCTCATTCTGGATCTGTCCATGGGATAGGGGGTATGAACTGCACCACAGTTAGCCATTTGTTCGTTCTTTACGTTCCTTCCCCCTTGTGTATTCTATCCTCTTGGCTCTGGATGCAATGTGGCCAGATCTGCCTCATGCTC